>SMDT01000170.1:0-203144 GCA_005392925.1 Aquilaria sinensis | reverse complement strand
AAATTTCTTTTTTTTTTTTTCTAGAAGCAAAATTAAATTAGTTACCATTTTGATTACTTCTTTCTTTGGATGCATCAAAGGTGATTTGAAGGTAAACTTCAGGTTAAAATATAATTTTGACCGTAAAACTAGGTAGTGTCACACACTTTACCCTTGAACATTTTGACCTAAAGGCTCAACTCGTTATCACTTTTAGACAACACCATTGTCACACAATCTTAAGGTCTAAAACGTTATCCGTTATTAAGCCTAAGACTTGATTTGCCACTAATATAAATGGCCTCTGCCACCAACAAGCCAATTTGACTAGTCCCAAACTGTTGCTACCTCCACTCTTTAAGGTTTCCAAAGTGCGATTGTGCATCCCCAATGCTGAACATACCATTTGCTAGGGGCAAGAGTGTAACCTGCAACCCAAATTTCACCTCGAACCCGACTTGAAAATATTTGGTTCAGGTCGATTTTGATAGAAGATAGTGGTAATTCAAGTTGATCTGACCCGACCCAAATTGTTGTTGCTGAAGTTAGGTTAGTTAGGGTTGAACCCTACTATCTGGAAAATACACGAATTTGAGACAATCCCAGCCTAATTAGATTAATATTCCAATCCAAATACAGTAACCCACTACCTAACCTAGTTACCCCAACCCACTAGCCCACACTCTCCCTAAGACCCTAGCCCTAGCACTACAAGTACCATACTAGCCATTTTTCATCGCGTAGTAGATTTTTATGCTTCAAATCTCAATGGTAGACCTCTTGGGCATGGCAAAAGGAGAAGGTGGAGATCAATGATAGAATAGTTCACCGATGCAGACGTGTTCCATGATGAAATAGATCTTAGGGTTGGTGGCCATGACTTCGAAGAGCTAGATGATGTAGGGGTGGTGGACGCAATAAAGGATGGCAATTTCACGTTTGATGTGAGTAATGAGACTAGAGGCAAACCCGTCTTAATGCCGACTATATCTTTCCCGACCAACAGCAAAATTTATGGACTATGAGGCCACCCTAACCACATGCAAGAAAGCCCAACACCTGAATTGCTCTTTACAACAACAACTCACACCTAACCCAACCCAAAAACCATCAAAGATTAACAGAATATATACTTTTTCAATGAAATATTCCATCTCTTTTGTCCAATGGATGGCCGATTTGCCACTTTTCAAAACATTATTGGCAATATTGCACCGAATTTGATTTATCAATGGAAAGTTTAGGCCAGGAAAGAAATGGTGGCAGATTTGCACATTTGAGAAATATTGGGTAGCAAAATTGCTGTTTATACTTTTTTTTTTTAATTTTGTTTTTTATGAGTTTAGTATGTAAAATACTTCTGTTGGGAGCCGATGGGCATGTCGGCAATTGACAGTTGGACACACTATGAATCGGCTTTCAGCCTTTCAGAAGTCTCCATCCTAAGTTCTATGAGATTGTTATGTGAGATTGTTATGTAAGAAAGCAAATTCATCGAGCATATGATCCAACCCCTATTTCTTTTAGGTGCAACACCAAATCACGATTGGTAAATTCCCAAAGTTCAATCAACAAAAAAACAGAGTAACAGGTTCCCCTGTTTTTGCTCCCCTTGTTAATTCAAAATCAAGTTCTTTTTCTGGGTCAACAGCCCTTGAGAGCAAAAGCAGACAACAAAACCAAGAAGATGAGAATAATCGCCGCGATGAAGGAACCCACAACGGCACCACTCACACTTTTGCAAAAGTCCCCAAATTGGTTGCAGATAGCCATCCAATTTGCACTCGAATTCCCATTGTGAGACAAGTACACTATGGAAGCAGCAGATGCAGCTGCAGCTATGGTTAGCGCCATCATCACCTACATCAATAAGTTACACGATTCGTGTCACTGGCCGTAACTAGTTGACGTTAAGGATTAGTTGGTTTATTGCTTTGATGAGAAATTACAATATTGTTTTTAATATGTTATGGGTATGAATTATATTTTAGGATTAAGGTGACAGTTAGGTTTACCACATCAGAGACTATGAGGAGGAGCCTGGGAGCTGCTGCAAGAGGACGAAGGATGCGAAAAATTGAGAAGGGCAAAGAAAGAACAAGATATCCGCCAACCATAGCGTTAGCTATCACAAAAAACCTGCAGGCAGAGGAAAAGAAAACAAGTGCATAACAAATCGGTTCAATAAAATTTATAGAAAACGAATTAGCTTACATGAACTCTGGGAAGTCGTCGTATTGAGCTTGAAACTGGAAGAACTGAGTGAAGAAAGGGAGAGTCTCGTCGGTAGTCCCCATGGCAGTAGCGGCTGCCAAGGATGCTCCAATGGCACAGAACCTCAGGAGGAGGTCAGTGATGGCTATGCCCTTTTTCCATCCTGCTTTTTCAACACCCTTTGGCTCAGAGGAGGTAATGAGAGGAGCAGCTGATGAAGCTTTTCCTATGGAGTTGGACTTGGACCTCAGGTGGTCACGAACTTCGATGGCTATTTCGTTGCTCTTGTCTGAGGCCGTGGCAGATGGAGTATTTCCTTTTGAGATGGACCTCACCTGAGAGGGACCCTTGACCTGAGTGGGACCATTGATGGCTATTTCGCTGCTCTTTTCTGAGGCCATGGCAGAGGGGACTAGGACTCGCTGCTGTGCTGTGTGAGTGGGAGGGCTGTTTCTTGGATAGAAAGGAAAGCTAAGGTATGAAGAGACGGGTAGTGTAATTTATATGGGAAAGAGGTCAAAATTCAAAGGGAAGAGATTTGAGGAGTGGGTTTAATGTTAATTGATTGCTAATTCTGGTACTGTTGAGGGGATTTGTTGCGAATGCTGATACAACTGCTAACTGGTTCCACTTAGAAAGGGCTTCCAGAAAAAGCAATAACTTCGTCATGCATATTATTTTACTGCTGCTCTTTTCCTGTAACCTAGCTAGTTACATTGAAATTAGATTTCGTCATATGCTTTGTGTAAATATCTTTTTACCAGGGTGAAATGCTCACAAAGCAAACAATAAGATACTTAACAGAATAGGCTAGCGATGAGACGCTGACTCCAGCCGGTCAAGAAAATGAACCTCACAAAGGTCAGATGTTGGCATCAGACCATGTCAAATTTCTTCAAGCTTTCAAAGATGCAGAAATCGGACAAGCCATGTTGTTTTACTTGACGAAAATCATATACAAGAAGCAACTTTGCAGTTCCTTGCTCCTCTTCTTCCTATTTTACAAGCCGATCAAACAAGGTGGGCCTTATTCTACAAAGTATCTTGCATGGAAAACCACACAAGGAATTTGATTAAGGAATCAAAGCTGTGGGTGCCTGTAGCTCTTATATTCTGTACGACGCCTTTGTACAATCCTCCTCAAAACTTTTTAACATTCGTGAGAGATACAAATCAAAACATGTTTACAGCAAATAATAACACCATCTCTATGGCCGCAACCTCCATCCACGCTCTGCAAGGGCTTGGCGCACACGATTAGCTGCCTCTGCTGTGTCATTTAGGGGCGGATAGCTCCATGATTCGGAAATCTGGCAGAAAGATCAAAGAAAGGATTTGCACTGTTCAATTCTAAAGGGACTCATCATGCTCATTCAAGTCAATGGAATAATGAAAGAGAGTCGAAGTTCATCAATTTAACTATGTTCAAAGGAAATAGGGAAGTGGTAAACGAGAACAAATCAGCAAAGTGTGACAGTTGCAGAAGATTTCCTTTCTGCTCCTACTAACATGGGGGAGGGGGGGGGGGGATTGGGTTCATGGCACTTGACAAAAAGGGGATCACACCAAAGAAAGCTACTGAGCCACAACTTACATCCTCAGAACCAGTAAATGGCCGAACAACTCCCCTCTCCTTCAGAGAGTTATGGAAATCCAATAACTTCCACTTGCAACGCTCAGCTCCCATAACGTACACGGGCTTCCTGCACAGAAATGAGTAATCAGGGATATAACACGAGAAACTTGGTGAGAAAACAAACAAAAGAAACAATGGGATTTGAAACAGCAGTGGTTTGTTATGCATACCCGGTGCTGCAAGCCTCACTTATTAGACTAACTGAATCTGCTGTTACAACAAATGCATCTGCCCAAGCTAAGTGGCCCATACGCGGATTTGGTTCTAAAGACCATCAAGCCAAACCCCATTACCACAAGTAAGGTGTTTTGCAATTTATTCGCAAATCATATTTATTTGATTGAACTGAAAGTACCTTCACCATCCCAGATGTAAACTTTTGGATTATTTGCAAATCCTTTGACAATTACTTTTGATACCTGTGTCCACATAAAAGTTCAGAAATACATATCTTTAGAGACTAGAAAATTATGGATTTATTCGCAAATCCATGTTGAAGAAACCTTTTCAGGTGTTCTTTTGGAAAAAGATATTCTGACACTTCCACATTTCTCAAGCACTTGGAGAAGAGAGGCTGTTAACTGCTTCACAAGGTCAGCACCATAACGGCAGTTTCCTGGAAATTATAAGATAATCACATTAATGCTTGTCAACTCACATGTGCATGTGGAGAAGTGAAAGAACTACTTCTTGCAATTCCTCCCCTCGATACAAAGATAGGCACAATAAGCCCCAAAGGATTAATATAAGAGTATTGATATGTACATTTGTCATGAAAGATTATGGTAGTTTTTGCAGTCACCTTCTACTGGTCCACAATAACCATAAGATCTTTTGCATGATTACTGGGCATAACCTTACTTAAAAAATCAAATCCTAAGCTTTTCAATTTGAACAGATGTCCACTCCAGGTCTTGTAATACATAGATTTGTATAGATTACTAAAATTTTTCGACTGCCACCAATTTCAGTGGTTCAAATACAGTGCCTCGATGAAGTTGGGAAGTTTGTAATGACTGGACCTCCGTGTGTGTATGCATGCAAGGAGGAATATAATTTAAGTTAACTTTTTTTGGAAGGGAATACACATAAAGCACAGACACACAGACTGACAGACATAGGTGATTATGTAAAATGTTGCCTAAAATGCAACATTTTACCTAATTACTGAAAGCACAAGAAAAACATAAAAGACATTTACCAGTTATAACACAAGATCCAAGTAAAGAATAATATCGAAGGATGCTGACTAGTGAGGTTCAATTTGAAATCCTGAAACTCTGCAAGGCACAAGCAAAGAATTCCAGGGCAAGGTGTGTTGTTTGCATTTGGTTACAGAATAACTGCATCCATATGCCTCATATAAAAAGTGAGATATTGGGTGATTGACAATGTATTAAATGTTTCTTCAGATACAATTTTGAGAACGTTTCTTGATACAATTGTTCACTGGCATCAAAATTGGTTCGTTTGTAGCATTTTGCTCTCTGCAGTTTCTACTTTTGTTGAGGAATCATGTCTCCCAACTATTCTTACACTTTTGGCTATGAATGACTCTTCTCTCTATGATGAGCAACCATTAGCAGTAAATTATGAAATTCTCGCATGTGAAATAATAGACACAAAGCAAGATGGAAAATTTACTTGTCGGCCAGCCAATGTTAACCACAAGTAAGGGCTTTGGAATAGGTGCAAACTCATCATGCCACACACTAGCTGCACTACGGAGGGTAGAAGAATCAACTTGATTCAGAGCTCCCAGAGTAAGGACCTAGTAAAAAATTGAGTATCAACAGTAGCAAATGGAAGCTCTTCAAATGATCTTAGGCAAAAAGCATACCACATGGCTATCAGGTGGTTCTTGAGGAGTAATCCACCTCCTAAATAATCGAGGAATCTGCTCCTGTCCTTGTGGAGTCAAAGGATAAAAGTCATGGCGTGGTGTGATCACCAAATCAAACCTATTTAAGTGTGACCTAGGATGTTGTATCTGCAATATTAAACAAAAGTAAGAAATAAGATCAGATATTCTTATGTAAGCAATAAAGCATCAATAGTACTAGATAATAAAAAAACAATAACAAGATAAAAGAAAAACTTAATTGCATGAAGCTACAAAGAGAGAACTCGAAATGAAATACTCTGAAACCAACCATACAAGGTTTATAGTAACATGTGCTCCTTCTGCAACATAGTTGAGAAATACATGAACAAGATCCAATGTGGTGTCAAAGAAAAGAAGGAACATTTCTGCTACTGAAAAAGAGAGCAACACACTAAAAAAACCAAGCATCTATTTGAAAAGAAAATTAAGAAAGTAATTGCCAGACTCTATTATCAATCAATGAAATGAAACTCAAACTTTAAAGGTGTAGATCCTCACGGAACAAAAGAGAAAATTAGGAGTATAAATAAGTACCAACTACAAAATTCTGACTCGAAATTTAGCCTAAAGAAACAACAAACACTTGACAATTGACAGGTAGAAACCATTAAAAGATCAAATAACTCAAAAACTAAGTTGCAATTTTTTTTTCTTGGATGTAGGTAATGGAGAGTGGGTATAGGTTTCTTTATCTTCCTTTTTCTCTCTATATGTCTGTGCTTTTGCATTTGAGCTAGAACATCGAGGAAACATGATTTTTCCTTTACTTCAAATAATAATTACTTTAAATGGCTTGAGGCCGAGAACTTAAGCCTTAGTAGGTAAGAGGCACTATAATATTATTTGGCAGATAAAGTGTGAAATCCTCATTCACAAAACCCTTACAAAACCAAAACTATTTCACATGTCAACAATATAAAGAGGTTGGTGCAGTTGGAATATCAAAAGAGCACAAGAGGTAAAGGGAAGAACAAAATAAAAGTATCAATATTGGTAAATGGTTCATCCTGATTCACAGACCTGGATGACAAAAACATTTTCCGATGCCAAACGCTTTATAGAGCTTGCAACAGAAATGGTATCTCTTCCAGCTGCAACCACCAATAATGGGCCCTCCCTAAGAGATTCACAAAATCATTTCTTTACAAAGCCAATTAATATTTATACCTAATACAAGAAAAAATTGAATTATAAAAAAAAAAGGACATGAAGCAATCTGCCTATTAATATTGAAGTCCGCATGTGAATTCAACAGTCATAGCACAGCACTCATAGCGAAAAGCATATAAAATCATTAAGTTGGCCACACAAAACTTAAATAACTTCCACGCTTACACACATATTAGATCAAAATGAGTCAAACTTCAGTAAAAGTAACAGAGCACAACAAATCTATATAAGCCAATTGGACAAGAACTAGAATGCTACATGAAATAAGCATTAAAAGATATTTCTATAGTTATATTTGTATTGTAGATTGGCACATTATGCTAACTGAAAGTATGAATTGTACAGCAGTATATTTTTCATGAAAATTAGCTAGCACTATAATAAAATAAATTTAGGCAAAGGAGCCAGAAATAGTACTTTTCAAAAGTCTCACATGCCAATGTTACTATTTGCTTCACATTCGCTTCTAAAACAGATGCCAGCCCTACACCACCATTTTCAGGAAGTAGAGGCATAAACTTCTCCCTGCGATTCAATAACATAATGCCCCAGTAAACATGAATCATCCGAACAATATAATCTAATTTTTTGTGAAGAGAGACTGGCAGCCACTGGAGCCATTCATGCACTCCGCCTCTTGGTCTTGTAACACGCTGCATACAGAGTGGAATTTAGTAGCAGGCAGACTCCAAACTGAAAATAAAAGAAAATTCTGGCGCAACCTACAGAGAGGTATCTCCTTTGATATTGATAGAACATGATTGTGGTCTTGAAATATGTCTATGATTTTAGTTCTAGAGTCATAAACAGGGCTTTGTTCCAATAGATAGCATTTGTGGCCACCAAATATAGCAACAGAACACAACAGATGCAACCTATCTAGAAATAACTTCTATTTTTTTAGCACTTCTGTTAACATACAAAGCATTAATGAAGAATGATTGTCCAATTTCACTCATTAGAAAGATGATACTAAAATGATTTGCTTCTGCCGGTGTTGTCACTACACTTAAAACAGTTCTGAACAATGATAATCCAGATCCACCATAAAAAGGGATGATAACTGTTAAGTTTTCTACTGATCTCACACAAAAAGTCTGCCAATCATATTTGCTGGAACAAAGCTTCATTCAATAGACCCTAGAATTGTATGCAGTACGCAATGGAAGAAAAAAAGGAAGAAACCTTGTCGACTTTTGCTGGCACATGCAGAGTACATCAACAACAGCTATTTGATTAACTAGTTTCATCCTCCCTTCTCCCTCTCTTCCAACACATTTATGCCAAACTTTATAGGTGGTTTTGTTCCTATTTACTGGGAGATTATGTTAAAAACATTGAATATGCTGAACTCCTATTCTCCCAAATACTTGTCATCCACAAAAATCTTGCTGGCACCCTTAAGCAGTCACTTTCATTTCTGATAATCTAAAACTGAAAGTTCTAAGAAAAAAAATTGACGCAAGGATTCCTGATTTCTCAGCATTTAAGTTAGTCATTTCAGCGGGATTTTCCTCTTAACTTCATTTTTCTGAAAGTGAGTTTACGCTGGCAGAAAGTGATCTTGTACTAATATCTCGGATCTGTGTACCCCAGGGTTTTATATATCATCAACAGAACATCTTCACATCTGATTTTAACTGTTTCATCCAGAGGCTAGAAGACGCTGTTGAGAATTGTAACCTTAGAATTATGCAAAAGCCACCACTTCAAAGTCATTCCCTAGTCCAACCAGCACAAATTCTTACAGAAACACTAAATGCGCAATTGATATATACTTGACAGACAGAACTGAAACCAGAAACCAATTCTAAGAAACAAATAGACCTATTCCCGTGCATTTATTCAACTAAATGAACAGTTAAATGACTTCCATAAGTTCGTCCTTCTAATTGCTAACACAACGTCATATTTTCAAGAATGCGAGACTGCCAGAAAACGCTACCTCAAAGCAAGAACGAAGAATTATGAGACAGAAGAAATTCTAGATGAGGTATCTGGTTGCGTCTAGAAAGCCAAAACGTTTTCAGGAATTCTAACAGCAGTCGAAACTCAACCTAAAGGGTGTGAAATTCGAATATAACTCACATATAGAACATGTTTGTCGGACAGCCCCAGAGCCCGGACCAACCCGATACTCTGGTTCTCCGCACCCGGTGACCCGTTTCCGATGACGACGGCGCGCCTGACGACGCTGTAAGCGCCGCCTTCGAAGATCTCCGGCACGCCCATGGAGGGGCTTGGTGGTTCGGGCAACCGTATCGGTCGCATGAGTTCAGATTCACAAAATCGTAACTCGGAATCTCAAATTAGAACTGATTCCTCAGCAAGTGTGCAGGGAAGTGTAAAAGAAGGGCTGGTTCGGCTGTCGCAACTCAACTGTTGTTGGTTGTCGAGACTCGGAGAGGGAAGTTTCCGTTTTATACCTTCAACTTGCCTCTCCTCCCCGCGTCGCGTCTGGTAATGCAATTTTCGTTTTTTCGTACTGTTTCACTTCTTTCTAATACCAAAATGCCCAATAAGGTGGCCCTGGAATCATTTGGTCTTCGATTTAAACCCCAATATTTTCCTTGAAACATAAAATAGTGGAAATTTGACTAGGAGAGCAGTTAGTAAATAAGCATAAATTTTTTTGGGCCTAAAGGCATTTTTTGTCCCTAAACTCATGTAACCCAAATGCTTTACCCCTAAACTATGACTTGGTCCAAATCACCCCCTAAACTTGCAAAACTGGAACGCTTCACCCCTCATACTCAACATGCTCAGCATGTGATAGTTGATAAACAAACGTCATTTAGCATCCTAACTTAGATAATGGCTATGATGCAAGAACCATTTTGATGTTTGCAATTCAAACTTTCTTTTGCAACGCTTGTGCAAGAGCTTCTAAGGCATCACTTTTTCTCTCAGTTACACTAGAAGCAAGGCTTGCCACATTGCTCTATGAGAAAAACAAGAGAAAAATTCATTTCAATCGATGATAGAACATAAGAATTCACAATAATCAACACATTTTTTCCATGTCTAATTGCTAGGAAGAGGTAGGGAGGAAATAAATGATGCAATCAGGCTAAGTGTATGAACCTTGAGCAATAAGTTCATCTCAGCATCAATGCTGATATGCACATTTCGGCATTTATCAACATTGGGATCACTATGACATCCCAAACTTTGGCCCTTAAGCTGAACCTATGTGAACTTATCTTCTACATCACAAATGGTTGATTTGATATGTAGTCATTTGAGGAAATTTAGGACCATTGTATGATTTGATTCCTTACCTGACAAAGTAACCGACCCTCTTTTTAAACTGTTGTCGGCACTGCCGGTTCTAACTCGAAATCACCAATTCAACTTGCTAGAGAACCCTCCTTGATTTTTGTTGTAGATTGAAATGGAGCAAGCAGAGAAGTAAATAAAAAAAACTCAAAATCAAGAAAATGTTGTGTTTTAATTGAAATTTAAGGAACAATAGAAATCACGTCAGGATAATCTCAATAAACTAATTAGGCACCACAAGGAAAAAAGATAAAATGTAGATCTAACTCCATGAATCAGAGCCATCTCTTCCACCATCAGAGTGCTAACTGCTGGAGGAACTACTCGTGTCCGTTGGCAATGCATCAATAAGGCCAGACCATGGCACCACCTAGTTTTCTCCATCCCATTCAACAGGATCATCATCTTCACCATCTTCATCTTCTCTCTCATTGTCTGCGTCTTCTTTATGGCTGCCCCTCATGCACGGCACTAAATGGTGTTTATTTACCAGCTATCATGTACTGAGCACACTCGGCATAAAGAGTAAAGTGTCATATTTTCACAAGTTTAAGGGGTGAGTTAGATCGAGTCATAGTTCAATGGGTAAAGTATCCGGGTCAGATGAGTTTAGGGACCAAAAGTATTTAAGTAGGTGTATAGGGTTGAGGTAGTATATTTAGAAAGTAGTGTATAGGGTTAAGAGAGTACTTAGACATATAAGGGAAACATGCATTTGTTTTTTTTTTGTTTTTTACCAAAAGGCTACCAAAACAAGCAGATGTGACATTTAATGGAATAATGGCAGAGGAAAAGCTCGAACCTTCGATCTTTGCCAGATGTCCCTCACAACTTAGCTACTCGTCTAAGGTACTCGGTATATAAGCATAATTGAGCCAAGTCATATCCAGAGAAATTCTGGATTTTAAGTTTCATTTGAGTTGTTCGTGATGTTAACTCAAAAATATCTTTTTCATCTTAAATTCAAGTTAATTGTAAATTGAATCTTAATTTAAGTTAATTTGAACTATATTGCAAGCACGAGTTAAACCTATGGCCCTGTTTGGGAACAATCCGAGCAAGTAGTGTAAAAGAAATATCTCAAGACAATTTTTAGCTTTAATAATTCAAAAAATTAATCTCCACCGTTAATAAATTACAAAAAGTCTAATATTGATCACAATGTGAAGGAAATACAAGCATTTGAAAGCATTGGGTAAATCTATCGCAAGATTGTTTCAGCTAGTGGTAGTGGAACAATACAAAACGGACATTTGTGAAGAAACAACGACAAAAATAGTAACTTTCTTAAGTCTATAGTAGCTTGATTTTGTCCCGGTGAACAACTGGCACAAGCATTGATGGAAGGCGTCGAGCACAATTAACCTGGAGAAAAACTTAAAACAAAAGCAAAGTCTAGTACAGAGTACATACAGACAAAAAGCTGGGAATTTCTACATATAACAACGGGCTTTGAAGACACGTGAATAAGACAGAAACTCTTGGAAAAGAGTTGGCTCAAGAGTTAGGCTTCTGTTGACACGAACTGTAACTGCCATGCAAAAAGCAACCATGGATTCCTCCATAAATTCTGTAACAGATCTTGAAATCTTATCTTCAGCCAGCCAACTTCCATCAGCAAACGATGGCTGGTTCTAGTCCCTCGCAATGGTAGCTCTCTTGCTGAAGGATTGTTTCAAGCTTTTGCTGCTTGTGTTTTCTTTTAGTGCAATCTTTCAGCTTGCTACCGCTGGAGCAATCAACAATGGCGATGACAGGAACTTGTATGGTTTGTATCCTCCTCCCCTTGTCAGGTCGCCTCCAGTGGTCGGGCCTCTGATACCGCCGCATTTGCACCCTCCTCATCACGGTCCATATAAAAAGCCCCCACCAATTCAAGTACCTCCAATACCAACCTGCCCACCTCCAAGTTATCAGCCACCAACGCATTTGTACCCTCCTCCATCTCCATATAGAAGGCCACCACCAATTTATAGGCCTCCTGCACCAACTTGTCAGCCTCCAACTTCAACCCCACCTCATTCTCCACATATTCATACACCTCCAACATATCCAACCCCACCCTCTCCATTAGTCATGTCACCGCCGATTCATAGGCCACCTACACCACCTTACGAAACCCCAACTTCTCCCTGTCCATGTTTGCACCCGCCTCACTCTCCACATAGAAGACCACCACCAACCCCTCAACCTCCAACAACTTATCAGCCTCCAAGATCACCTTCACCACATGTATACCCACCCCCTCACTATCCAACTGTCAAGTCGCCGCCATTCCAAAGACATCCTACACCGATCTGTGCCCCTCATTCTCGGCCTCTTCAAAGGCCACCCAGACCAACTTCTCCACCAGTTGTCACCCTTCCTCCAATAAGATCACCATCAATTATAAAACCTCCTACGCCAACTTATGGACCTCCGACTTCTCCTCCAAAACATCTATATCTTCCCCCTCATACAGTCATACTCCACATATAAGGCCACCCACACTAACTTATGGTCACAATACCAGCTTATATCAACCACCACAATGTTCAAGGTCTCCTCCACCAGCTTGTGCAACCAATATGCTCCACTGGTTGTGCCCATTGCTAGTTAAATTATGAAGTGTTCTATATTATCTCTAAATCATGAAGGGTTTTATGTTATCCCTTACATCGGCAATGTGAAACCTTTCACAACTCTCATCTGTATTAAATAAATACTCATTGGAGCACAATTATGTGCTTCTTTTACATGTTGCAAGCTTGTGTAAGTTGAAATAAAAAGAAAAGGTGGAGTTAGAAATAGTATCACATGCAATGTTATAAGTTATACTAGTACTGTTGACATTAAATTCTACAGAGCTCTAACATATTAATGTATTCAAAAGCCGCCAAACCACCCCCCCCCCCCCCCCCCCTTCGGGGCGCAGAACAAAAGCTGGGAAAGACAAAATAACATTGACAGATACACAAGCCTTAGATGTGAATATGAAAAAAAAACATTTCAATTCGGAAAAATGGCATAACGAGTCTTTTTGTTTTGTACATTTGGTTACAAATATATCACATAAGTGTTTGTTCTCATAAAAGAAGCAGTTAAGTGAACATCAAAGTGATCATATTTCCAGCCTACGGTAATCTAGATCCATTAGTTCTAATGGTCTATCAATTATACTATCCATTTTAAGCAGGTATGGATATAACACCCAAGGGATGGGATCTCAACATATCCACAAAATGAGACATTTGGAAACTGAGCTCTAGTTCATTGAAGCCTGCTTAGCTCCTAGATAGACAGATTAATCCATAAAAATTTTCACTCTATATTGACAGCTCTTTCAGAATACATTAGATGAAATTATCAATCAGGAGACTGGAAGAGAGAGAGAGAAGGGGGGGGGGAGAGGAAAGGAAGAAGAATCAACAAAGTCCATAACTTACACAAACAGATATATAAATCGTACAATTAATCCTGCAGCCTTCGAACATTAAATGGTTTCAAGAGCTAAATTACCCACCATTCTAACCAGAGGTGCAGGGCATTTTGTGATAATGTCCAGCTTGGATGGAACTGAGGCATGTCCAAACAAACATAAACTCAAAGCAGCAAGTTCTCCAACAGTGAGCCATGAGGAGAGGAAACCTTTCCAATAATATGGATCTAAATCAAAGAAGGCATCGAAGAATCCTCGATTTGAATCAAGGTCGAACTTCAACAAGGTCTCCATACCAAATCTATAGAATTCCCGCACCAACCTATTCTCAACAGGCCACAACCCATTCCATACTTTATGATAAAGAGGCTTACCTCTGATCATTCTAGTCGAACCTAAGCATTCTGCTATTGCACCAGCCACAATGGGGGCTAAAGCCATGGTCCGGGCCACCTGGTACCCTGTTGAAGGATGTACCACCCCAGAATTCCCACCTATTGCCATCACACTTTGAGGGATTATAGGGAGAGGACCGCCCATCGGGATCAAACACTTCTCATCCTCTATCACTCTCCTCACCCTGATCCCCAAATGCCTTAACCTGGCGATCATTCTTCTCTTGATTTCCGTGTAGGACAAGACAGGCCTACTAACCAGGGAAGTCTCTTCTAGGAAAACAAGTTTCGAATCAAATGGCATGGCATACAAAAAGGTGGGCAATTTTGAATTCCTAGTTCTCAAATAAGGCTCATTTCCCATATGGGAATCTCTCCAATCCATGAGAACCATCTTGTCCAGGTCAAATGGGTGATCATCTACCTCAGCCAAAATACCGTGAGCAATCTGAAACCCAGGGTTCCTTCGCTTATTATATTCTATAAAATCAGTAGCAAAACCGCTCGCATCAACAATTAAGCTCGCTTTAAGCTCACTCCCATCATCACACTCAACACTGGACTCAAACTCGTGGTGTTTCACGTTCCAAGCCATGGCCTTGAGGAACTTAACTCCGTTGGAGACACAGTTCTCCAACAACTTAATCTTGAACTTCTTCCTGTCCACCCGACCATAAGGCCGGTCCAAGTACTTAGTCTTGAAATCATCAATAAACACACAAGTCATGGGCCAAGTTTTGTTCAGACAGTCATCAAGCCCCAATTTCTCGAACTCATCAACCCAAACACCATAATTATTAGGCCAGGAAGAAAGCGGGGAAGGATCGATGCAGCACACCTTGATTCCTAAGGCCGAGACTTGTTCAGCGAGCCGCAGACCGGCGGGGCCGGCGCCGATGACGACGACATCGAAGCTGGGCCGATCAGGATGGTGAAACCAGGGGAGATCAACATCGAGAGACTGGGGCTGTGAGTCCGGTGTCAAATCAAGGAAGTTGCCGAACTTGCCGGTGCTCACTCGATGCTGGGTCGTCGTTGAAAGTGAGAAATGGGTTTTTGGAGAGGAGAAAAGAGGGGCTTTGCTCGGGGTCGCGAAGCGGTTGGCGGTGATGGAGGGAAGCGCCGGTGGAAATGGCCGGAGAAGTGTTTCCATAGGATCGCTCACTCTCTCTCTCTCTCGCTTCTTTTATTTGGGTTTGATTCAGGGGAAGGGAGGTAAAATAGGGAGAGGCGGAGCCCAGGAGGGGGTGGGAGAAGCAGACAAAGAGGAATCAGAAAGTGAGGGGGGCCAGGCAGGGAAGATGCGGTTACCTATTTTGGCGCAACTTTTTAAATGCCCGGAGCCGTGGTTTGTTTTGCAATTTGCACTTCTGTTAGCTATAATGGGAGCAATGTGAGTGGGGCGGTGACCCAATTGCAAATTTATAGGAAATAAAAAAAAAATCTACGATTTATGATTTTGTTCAAACTTCAGAAGCCTTAACTATGTCCCCAATTCTGATTAATCCAGTTTGAGTTTGGTGGAATCATTTTAGAGTAAAACTCTTTTAACATCGTTATGTATTTTCATCAAAGAAAAAAACCATCGTTATGTATTTACAAGCTTGAAAGGAAATTAAGATTCTTTCCACTTGAAGCAACAGTAGATGCAGCTAAATTGGGCCAATTTTATTGATTGCAGTGTTGCAGTTTGCTGGCACAAGTTCATTGTAGACAAGTTGGCAGGAAGGCCTCATGAAATGTAACGTGTTGTTGCCCGACCAGATTTGGTGGATTAGTCGAAGTCGATAACCAATTTTTTGTTTTTTCTTTTTCATATAAAAGAGAAAGGTTAATAAAAAAGTGGGAGATTAAACTTTGTACCTCCATCATGGGCATAGGTTGGATAAAACTTAAAAGTTAAAACCTAACCCGAATTGCTCTTATTCAGTTGAGTTAGTGTAGCTAAAAAATGATTATTGTACGTAGGTTGATTCCAGAGACAGAAAAACCATCAGTTTTTTATGTTGGTTATGGTTTTATATCAATTCAACCCGTGTTGGAACCGAATTCAAAGCTATATGTATAAATATTTTATAAGATTAATCTATTATTGAATTGTCTATGTCTTTATGCATTGAAATTATACTGTGTGGGTGTTTATGTCCTTTTAAAAAAACCCCCAAACCCACTTGAGTAACTGCAGCTCGGCTTTAACCCACACTCGCAAGTGGATTTGATGAACCGGTTGGGCTGACAGTAGTGAAGCTGTTGTAGAAGAGGGGTGGCATTAGAGACATAGGACTCGATGAGGATGAAGTTTGAGGTGGGGTAGGAGCTATTGATGAGGACAGTCGTGCATGGAATAGTGAAATGAGCTTTAAATCTAACAAGTTTCAAAATTGTTGGATTACTAACACATCTAAAGACGGAAGTGAAAATGCGTTGCATGGTCAACCGGCAAACAAGATGAAGAGGTGAAAGGACAGTGGTTGGTTTTTTAGGTTTTCAATATCTTAATTTGCTAGAGTAATGTATCTTAGATTGAAACTTTGTTAAGAACCGAAAAAAAACTAAAAACTAGAATAAAAAAACCCAAACCCATTGTTCTTGTTTTATTTGGTTTTTGAGTTGAGTTGAATTTTTCTAGAACTATGACTAATTTTAGTTAATTTGGTTCCACCACTGACCCTATCTAATCTATACTCTTTTCTATCTCTAGGTAACAATCACAAGTTTTACCCATTTAGTGGTCACACATTCTGAGTTTAGTTGACAATGCAAGGGGATACCACAAGTTAAAGATCCAGGCACAGGTGGCGCCCGTAATCCAAAATATTGGATATCCAGTAGTTGTCAAATTGTAACCGAAGTCTTCCATGGTTTCATACATCAAACACTTTACCTTTAGCTTTTCTGTAGGTCCTTCTAACCCTTGTAACTTGTGTGTTTATAAAGATTTTGAGTATCTAAAAAAGAAAACACCCTAGTGGTTAAACCGGTTTCTAATTCTGGGTTGAGAGATCCAAGCGTCGTGACTAGAGGACGATCATAACTACGAAGGTAAATATCTTTCTGAAAATACAGAGTTGGCAGATGCTTTTTTGAATAAATATAATGTTTATTCTTTTCTTTTTGTTGAAAATAAATTTTTCTAAAAGAGCCATCTCAAACCAGAAAGCGTTATGCAAAATTAGGTTTCGAAGAATATAACAGAAAACATACTAGCTTTATCAACACAGTGGCAGATGGGTTCATGCATATCTCGGAAAGCGTCTTCTAAATTTTAGAATTCAGAAGTGTTCCGTTTATAATGCGTTAGAAGTTGTTTTTAATTACTCTAATTTCACAATATAATAATATTAACAATTCATCATAGTGTTGCCCAACCAATTATCAAGTAGAACCAATCCTATGATTTACGGCCACAAAATTATCAGGTAGAATCACCTCAGTGAAATGACATTACAATTGAGCATCCGAACGCAACCTAATGCAACAGTATCGTAGTTATATCACCTCAGTGAAATGATATGCATGGAGTAAATAATACACAAGCGGTTGCCGGAAAGCTCAATGACCTCCATAATTTACAAACTGGAAACTCAAAGAATTCGACCTATTCTGGTGACTGTATCTGGAACAGCGAAGATACCGGTAAAACAATTTACATGATACTTTCGCAACCCTCAAATTTTATAGAGTATAGATACCATAGCACGAAAAATAAGCCCCATAAACTCGAAGCAGGAGCCGAACGGCTGCCCTTCTGTATGGATACCGCATAAATCATCACAAAGGCAGCAACATTGACCTGAGGAGAATTTTAGCCAGCAACACTCAGGATCTGCATGAAGGAAGAGTAATTCCTCCACAGCAAGCAGCGATTATTATGTACAGCAGCAGGACAATCAAGAATGTCAACAGGGCCCTGCGGAGTACAGTGTGAACTTGTAAGCTTCTGTAGTCTACAGTCAAATTAAAACAGAAAAGGAAAAAAGAAATAATCTTCAGCGGCAAGCAGATGACTATTGTCGTTGGAAAATTATAACTTGGTCTGCCGTATAATTCAAGTGAATGGTCAAGACTCAAGATTTAGTCAAATACAGGGACTACTAAGACTTATATTCAACTAAAAAACTAATCAAGGCTACCAACAAGAGTTATAAGAATCGCACACAGGATCAGTCAATGTGGAATGCACTAGCTGTTTCCAGATCCCTTCTTCTCAGACATCTCCCATCAATTTCCCACCTTATAGAGTTCATGTAAAGGTAAGCCATTCATCTTGCACTAAACCATCACATTTTTCCTAGTAGTTAATCTGCTTAACCACATCATCTTTTCTCTAACTCATTAATTTTCTAGATACGTATCAAATGGCAGTCGATCCCCAGAAAACATCATCATCCACTGCAGTCCAATTGCAGCCAAAGTTGTCGCATGCAACTACTCCCTGGATACAAACCGCTACCAAGGAATAGTGAGATTAGGTTTCAAGCCTTTTCCATTGTATATTCCTTTTTCAATTGCAAAACAAGTTTCAACGAATCATGATGAATGAAGTTGATCACAACAGTTCTGTTCCATCACATGGTAATATTATGCAATCAACTTGCAATGACTTGCTATGCACATTGGCCAAGCATATAAATATGGTATCAGCTTTTCTTTTCAGACCAATCCGAGCAAACACCTTTTACAAGTCTAAAGTTCACACTAATGTCATCTAGTCAAAACATCACCTTTGCAGCAAGGACTTCGCAAAATCCAACATTCACACATTGATGAAACATGACATGGGATCTAGAACGGATTTGGCTCAAACAACAGAGGGAGATTGAATGTCAATGCTCCACTCAGAGCTTAGGCTTGAACATGAGGATGAAAAGACCAAGAAGTAAAAACTAGAAAATCAACCTAATAACAAGTGCAGGTTCTATGATTTGCCATGACAGATATGCAGGCTCTGACTGTGACTGAACACATATACATCAAATAAAAGAGAGTCTTGGCCTCATAGGCTCATAAATAGACCGGTCTTAATGGTCCACTTTATTCTTTTCCTCGTAGAACAGCAAACTGCCACTCAAGTCTCAACAACTCCATCCTAGCTTAGAAAAGAGATGCTTGGCCAAGAACCACTCTCTTGATTGATCTGAACAGACATTTGCTTCTTCCCACTTGCTTAATCCAGCTTATCCAATCAGCATCTTGCTCATGGTAATGCCCTAAATTTGGACCAAGTCCATCAACTATTTATATTATTCCTTGGCCGCTGGCACTTAAAGAAAAGGTAACAACTTAAGTCTCCATATTTTTGGTTGATGATATATACCTCTACCAGCACCTAACCCTCAGACTCTTCTCTAGCAGACTACCAGAGTCCAAGTATCCTGACTTCACCACTATCGAAGGTCAGACACATATCTGCATCTCAGACACCAGCAAAGAGTATATACAACATAGGATATCACCCTTCTCATGATTAAATACATATTAGAATCACAACATACAACAAAACAAGCAACAAAATGCAATACTTGGTATTTGCAGGTAAAATGTTTCTTTAACAAAATGGAACATGGAACATATTTTCCTTCAAGCCAACCATATAAACAAAGGAATAAATAATCACATAAGTTTGCGAGCTACTCACAATAATTTGGCATTTTTCATCCAAAGGGCACGACGGAGGCGTTTAGACTGTTTTCTAAAGTGAAATGCACCATCTTGCATGGTTGCAGTTTTGTCTACAAGAAGCTCAATCCTGTCACCTCTCTCCAGTATTTTCTCAATGTTATCCACCATAATTGTACGTACCTAAATGCCAAAATTTGAACTTTTTTAATATATTGGAAATAAAAATAATAAGAATTCACATATATAGCATGAACCCATACAAAATGGAAGCCATAAATTCCAAAATAATTATCAAAATAATTGTAAAAGATCAAAGGCAACAAACACAGAATACTTGCCTCAGACACTTCACCTCTAACACGGTTGAGAGTGTCTGCACTAGGATTACTGGAAAAGAATTCCATTTGCTGATGCAACACCCTTGAAAACTCATCATTCATTGCATAAGCTGGTGCATAATGGGCCACTCGTCCATAGTTTTTCATGAACCTCATGTGAACATCCTCCAAGTAGGAAAAAGGAATTCTCCCTGAATCACACACAAACGAAGCCATTGTATTCCCTTTGAGAGTAATACCTTTGCTATTACAAAGTATAAGATCATCATTATACTTTTTCCTTGTCAAGAAGATTATCATCATTGTTCGTACTAAAAGAACAAGAGAGATAACCATGCACACTAGTAACAGGGGTGACATGGCATTTATTCTCTGATTGTTTTGGTTTTTTAGCATAATAAAGGTGCAACAGTTAGATACAATGGCATGGACACTATAAGTATCTAAATTTCAATTTGGGAAAATACAAAGGTATAAATAATGCACCCATATAAATTTCAATTTGGGCAAATACAAAGGTGTAAATGATGCACTGAACAAAGGCATGAACTGGGAAATGAGTTCGCAGGATAATCATGAAGACAGACTGCCATAGTCAATTTTTAGATAGACTGTCACATACTCATAAACTGAACCAAAAGGAATATTGTTTATCCACCGAGGATCAAATGATAAATCTGCAGTGATGCATGCCAAAACATCTACTCTTTTTTCTGCTGTGGATAGAGTACTATGCGAAGATGTCAGAAATCAAGAGGACACAGTTTTCTAAATTTTGCAGGTAATATTAGACCATTCAATAGCAAATGACATCAATTACAGACATTAAACATTTTAAACTGCTCGATGGATTCGCAAATTTTGCTATTCACATCAACGGAGAGCAATTTTGACATAAGAAACCGTAAGTCTCCAATCACTGTGTAATTGGATAATACACTTCGCTGGTAACTGAGAACTTATTATGGCCAAGCAGAACCAGATCCATCAAAATTCCAGCTAATAATTCAAAACTTGATTCACCGCGCATGATACAGTCCATTCGTAACTATATCGAGCTTCGAAATTCAATTGAAAAGGCAAGGAGTAAGTAAAGAACGTACTGCCAAAGGTGTCGTTGGCCATACAGAGAAAAGTGAGGCCATCCGATCTGAGGATGTGGAAGATGTATCTATCCTGGGAGAAACAGAGCCTGGAATCGGCCTCCGGCGGGAGCTTCTCGAGGATCCGTCGCGCCACCGCCCCAGTGTTACCAGTCACGGCACTGAACTCCGCCAGCACCACCGTGCCGCGCGCGACCACCGCGTACAGAATCGCCATGTGTAAGTATGATTGTATCTATTCACACATAGACAAGAAGAGATCCTCTCGATTGAGGATGGTTGGGGTACCCTTCTTCTATATTTCCGCTTCTTTTCTGTGTTATTTTACGGTTTTATTTTTGTTGGAAGGAGACGACAAGTTAAGGAACCGTGCTGTGCTGGAGCCTGGATGGGTATGGATTCGTTCCACCGGAAAAGTCCACTGCTGTTCTGAATTGAAGTTTTATACACCAATTCTCCTTCCTCGTTGCCTATATAACCATAACAAACTGCTAATCAAATATTAGAATTTTACAGTTGTAGATCAATTTTTTTTTAACAAAAAAAAAATAGATTTGTATGAACCGAATAAAATCTCATCTTCACTTGAAAATCTTTAAAATTAAGAGTCTTGTTAATATTTTTTACTCGAAAAGGTTTTCTTTTTACACATATGTTAGGTATGAGAGATTACCGAAAACCAGAATTCTATATTATTAGACTTACAAAATGTTTTTTGTGCTTAATTTGATTCATATTTTTTTTTCGGTAGTCAATTTGATTCATATGGAGGATAGTTTTTTTACGAGTCTCGCAAAATTAGCAGACTGTGGAACATACCCGCTTCTCATTGTTCGTGTTGTTTGCATATGTTTTTCTAGTAGGTGTATTGTTTATGTATCCCATGCTATGAATTTATTTTTATAGTGACAGAAGATATTTTTGCTTAGACTAGTATTGTATCACATATCTAGCAAAATTTTGCACTTATAACTCTCTTTTCTTTTTCTTTTTTGATAAGCTTTGCCCTTAGTCTCTGTAATATTCAAAATTTCAGTATATGATTGTGGGATAAAGACATCCATGGTCTCCAACTTTTAAATGTTGTTCCACTTTAGTTACTAATGTCTACTTTGTTCTGCTCTCATCCTTAACACAATTAAGGGTCAATTCATCTCCAATTGATCAGATTAATTGGTTGAAATTTTAGTTTCAGTCAAAAGTAAAGGTCAATTGAGTAAGTAGGATTGGGGCTGGGGTTTGTCAAAATTATAGCAAGTGTCATGGCCAATTAAAGTCCTCTTTGGTTTGCTTTGCTAGACAGTCGCATCCCATCTTTTTCTTGTCCGTGTCCACGAGCTTCCCTTCCCTTACTCCTGTCCCTTAGGTGCATTATAGCTAGTGGAGATCTGGCTCCCCCACGCCGGATCTAACCTTTTCTCTTGTTGCATTCATCTGGTGTTCGTCTCCGTTGTGGTCCTGTTGAGGTATGCTTGCCCACCGGCCCATCCACCATTAAGCTCGTCCTCCCCTTACTTAAGCATCTTAGTCATCTAACCACTTGTCATAGGGGCCATTTTGGGGTCCATTTACCCAGGGCAGCTATACAACGCTCCAAGAAGTTGATTTCCCTCCATTTGTCATCTCAATCGCTAGTTGTCAAGGTAAGCTCACCCCTCCCCTCCGACCTACTGTTTTAGCCCACTTATTAATTAATAGACCCCACCTCTGAGAATGTTTGCCTCTGGTTTTGGTCTACCCATGCACTTTATCCAGGGTTCACAATTTTGTAATTGGTATTAATGATTCCATTGAGACCCGTACATGTTTTGGCTTTAGAAAAACTTAACCCGTCATAATTATTATTAATCCAAATTTCATATCAAATAATCCATGTAGATGCATCCATTATTTTTATTACTTGTATATAACTTCATTATTTTTGTTGCGCATGCATACATACATACATACATATATACATACATACATACTACATACAAGCGTGTGTGTGTGTGTGTGTGTATTATCATCTTAATACACAGGTTTACAATTTTTTAATTGTTATTAATGACACCATTTATAGCTACACAAGATTTGGCTTTAGAACAACTTCATCCATGTTTCAATCATTATTAGTATAAATTTTATATCAAATAATCTATGTGCTTACATCCATTGTTTTCATTACCTGTATATAACTTATTGGAGATGAATTCACTTATTTTTTTTTTTTCCAAATTATGTATAGCTTCTATCTGGGAGAATGTTTTGCCTTAATTTGTTGCCAAACACGTAAAAAGTTTATGGTATTTATGGTGTTATTGTAGCCATGTTAAAGGGAAAAAATGTCAGTGCTTCATGGGATGAGACCATGGGCGTCCCTACTTGGGTTGACACATACACTTCGACATTTCTACTCTGTGTTACTGAAGTGTTCGAGAAAGGTTTGACTGACGACAAATTTTTAACTAAAGTTGTTTGGAAGTTGGTTGCCGACAAAATGTGTAATTGAATTGGATACCCGTGGAATGACTATTAACTGCACTATAAATGGGATTCACTGTAGCGAGAATACTCTGATTGGATAACTGCCTTCAAACCATGTGACGGATAGACTTTTGATAAGGATGAGGGTTTCATTGTCACCGATGATGGTTGGTAGGTGGAGCACATTTAGGTATGTGCAGTTAAGTTCTACAATTTTATCATGGTTGTACATTATTTTTTATGCTATTGGCTTGTCAATTCAGGTTTGCTCTTGATTATGATTATTACCTACCCTTACAGGTGGAGCCCTCAGTTGCCAGCTTTCGCCACAAACACCTCCCAAACCTTAATCACACAGATGCCCTGTTTTCTGATCTTAGTCATACGCCATGAGTGGGTTGCCAAAGCAGGTGCCAACTTATGGAGCAAACTACTTTGGCTGACACAGTTATTCAGATTCCATCAGACTCGTTGACCCCACAGTGGCCACCTGTTACTGTATGTACAACCGCCCCTGTCAAACATCACTCATTTACTTCATATGCGTCCCCCATTAAGAATGAGTCCACAAGCATTGGGCATGTGATGAAGCTCATTAACCAACTTCTTAAAGTGGTTGAAGGTGATACTTTTTGGCTACACACCACATCATTCCTGACATGGAATGATAACGCACATGCCATGTTGGTCAATGGGACAAAGGACCCAACTGTGCTCTTACGTGGCTTCACCTGGAGCTGGAGCTACATGGTGAATAGCTGTCTACCCGTACATGGTTGGGATAATGTATATATAAGTGTCATAACTTGCTGTTATGTCTTGGCGTGTATTGTTGGTTTCAGTTCTATGTTGGCGGTTTGTGCTTTTATCCTGCTTTTTCTTGGTGGTTGACCAATTGCCTTGTTTTGTAAGTGCTGTAATACCAATAGCTTTTCTTTTATAACCCTCATTTACCCACAAGTGTACGGAGTTGTCATATACTAAAAGGCAAATATAGGTATCGTCCCAGGGGATAATGAGATTTTTACCAAGAATTGAAATTTAACTACTCGAGCTATCTAATCAACCACGGAAAAGTATTGAACTAGAGAGAATGAAGTTCCTAATTATTAAAGCACTAAAAGATCAAAGGCTAAAAAAAGATGCACTAGGTACTAAAATAGACTTTTAAAAAGGGGCTAAAAATGTGAAAGCCATCCCCCTGGAATTCCATTTCATTTCCTTACTAACCAAGTTAATTGAAGCCCTAAGGTGGTCTTTAATTGTGTGGTGATTAGGTCACTAGTTCAAAAACCCTTTTCTCAAAACGAGTTTTTGTTCACCCAAGATTAAACTAGGCAATACTCAAGCTCATGTTTTAACCTAAGGTGGATTAAGCCTTAACCCTCTTTTAAACACCTAATGAATTCTTAGATTACCTCTAATCTAAGAGACCCATTATGCCCCCTTCTTCTCTTCCATCCCCTTTTGTTCTTTTCTCAAGAACTAAATGGGATTTGTGAGTTGTGTGTGGTGGCCTTTCAACACATAACAATTAGCATAAGAAAAGACAACACAAGTGATCCACATCCATAAAAAACAAATAGAAATCCATTGAATAGTAAGGAAAATAAGTATCCTTCTAGAGGGATGTAACAACCTACTCACAATCCATCATGTTGTTCAACAATAAACCCATAATCAAGCTAACCAAAAAAATCCAACTAAAAGAGAAAAGGAAAAGAAGAAACGCAAGATGGACCCTAGAAGTCTAAGCCTCTTTGACTTTAGCCCACTTCTCCAAGCTTCAATCCTCATCCTATGGTGGAAATCCCAAGAAGTGATGAGGAGAAGATGATGTTAAGGTAGGTAAGTGGGCTCTTCGTTCATTTTACTATTTATATCCCAGGTCGTTTCTCTTTTCTATTCCTCTTCCCAAAACCCTAAAAGGATCAAAATCCATCTTCTTTGGATAGGTCATCAGGTAGGAAGTGTGGGGAACCATCAAAATTGCGAGATTCGGTGAAACAGAGCAGACGTTGTCAACGCATCGCCAGCTGGGTCGAAATGGTGGCGACGCGTCGCTAACTGTTGAAAACTTGACAGAACGTCGCCAATGCTTCATTTCAGCTTCGACCACTTCCTTTGCCCAAACTCTGTCTCGCTTAATCCCGCTCCAAACTGCTATGTCCTCAACACCACCCAACCTATAGAAAGCCAATGAAAACAAGAAAAACTAAGATAAAAGGGAAGATATGCAAGTATTTGACGGTCAAAGTTGCTAAAAAGTCAACAACTTTGACCATTAAATTATGTGCTTAACAAACTCCCCCAAACTTAAACCTAAGCTAGTCCCTAGCGCCCTATCCTAGAAACTAAACACATCAAAACAAAAAAACTATAATGTCAACCAATCACCACACCTAAACTTTAATAATCCACGAATTCAACTTCAAAATAAGAAATGGTGACTAAGGAAAGAAAAGTTTTGCTACTTACGGTAGAGCCCTTGAGGGTGTGACCCTTAACACTCAAGCTCGATTCCTGCTAAAAGAATTGTGCCATATAACTTGGAACTTATACTATGTTTCTTTCCATAGGCTTGCAAGAGGATCTAACTTCCCCTACCATATTCTTCGACGGTCAATTGTATAAAACTTAAAGCTTAAATGATTTTTCAAAAGGTTGCAATAGGTCTGGGCTAGGAAAAAAGAAGGAACCGGATAACAGCTTTCTAAGTGAAGCTAATGAGGTAAAGAAAACTAAAATAAAGTCTTAAAAGAAACGATCGAATTGAACAAGCGTCAACCCATCGTCCACCAACACATTACACCTCTTAACCAACTACTATTTCCTCTTCATGTATTTTGTCGTTTAGCAAGTGTACAAACAGAAGCTTTGCCTATACCCAAGCTACTAACTTAATACAATCCAAGGTGATTTATTTATTTATTTATTTTTAAATCATACTCATGTCTCAAGTATATTTTTTTAGCTATGATCAACTCTTGCCTTAGGAGAAGACCCCAACCTATTTCGATACTGCAAAATAGCGGAGTAGTATATATATATATTGAAAAGACCCCCCAAACTTGCCCTTGTTTCACTACTTTATTCAACTCAATGCAGCCTCTTCTAAGCTCATGATTTACATTTTCCACCTCAGGTAAAAGCAAGGATATAAATAGAGTGCGTGCTCAAAATATGGGCGAAATAAACAAAAGATAAGCAATTAGGCACAAAGGGGCTTACTAAGAGAAAACATGGCAGGGTTGGCTATTTGGGGAAATGGTTCATCCTATGAAACCAAACGAGCTTCAAGTTTCATACAACTACTATGGGTTTGTTAGGTCCTCAGGCAAGTTCTCGATTGGAACACAGCACAAGGATCTCAAAAGAGAACAAGTTCATAGCACAACTCCCAAGCTCAAAACATCACATCATAAAGGTTCCACCAAAAGTTTCAAAACTAACTTTCCAAATTCACCAAAACTTCAAGAGAGTAAAACTAGCAACCACATCCATCCACATGCAACAATAGTTTCCATTGGGTCCTAAAAAAAAGAAATAAGGAAAGACGAAAAGAAATCAACCTATATGCTCATACATGTAACCTACAAAGATTAAATTAGAGAAAACATGAAAGAAAAAGACACCCTAAATGAAACAAACAAAATTAACCTAAATCTCAAGAACACAACTTAGTCTAAAAACAATCTGACAAACACCTATATAAAAAAAAAAACAATGGCACAAACAAGGAATATCAGGCATGACTGTCAAACAAAAACCCCCCCTAAACCTAAGCACAACATTGTCCTCAATGGAAAGGAATGGAAAGGAGTTGTTCAAGAATCATACCTGGGGGCGGAAGGGCGGATGTTCCCGCCCCTACTAATCCTCGCCCATGTCATCGTGGCCGGAAAAGCCGCCGGCCGGAGGGAAAGAAGATGGACCCTCAGACGGGTCACGGGGAGGTCCGAAAATGTGGGTAGAATGGAGGTGGATGGCTGGAGGGATGCGGCATGTACCACTGGTACGCCGAGGGGTGGAAATGTGAAGGAATGGGTTGGAAAGGGGGGTATTCCCAAGGCAGGCTCTACTGCTGCTGCTGGTGGCCCCAATAAACTTGGCCAGAGAGGAATTCTTGATTACTGGCACGGAGAGATATGCCTTCACGCATTTCTCTAGCAAAAGAAGCGAAGGTACCACCAACCGATTCGAACCGGGCTACCGACTCATCGTGCTGCTCTTTCATGAGGATGTACATCTTGTTAAGTGCCACGGCTAATGATGCCGGAGTAGCGGTAGCCGGGTCGACCAATTGCTCATAAGTCCCCCCTTGCTCATCTCCTCCCCGATCCTGCTCCTGAAACTGCTTTTCCTCTTCTTCTTCTTCTTCAACTTGCTCTTGCTCATGAACGGCATCTTGGTCCTCCTTCTCTGAAGCTATCTCTTGAATGCCCGCCGATGCTCCACTGAGTTTGTCTACTGAAATTGGCCTTATGACCAAAGATACTTTCAAGGGGTCCTCCAAGTTGACACTGGCCCTCAAAAGAAAGCTAGTGATTAACTGTGGGAAGGGTAGATTCCCCCGCTTTGACTTTGCAGCACAAAGGATATGCTTGAAGATGAGGTGTCCGACATTTATCCGGAAATCACATGCAATGCAATATAGGACCTCCAGACAATCCAGGGTAACCTCCCGAACGTGAGTCGTCGGGACAAGGTGAGAAGAGATGAAGTAATTCCATGCTTTCATCTCAGGTGGGAGAGCTAAGGAGCTAAAGTAAAGCTTCCTGTGAGACTGATCCTTACTTAATGTCCAGTTGATCAGGTGACCGCACACTATTTGAGCCATTTGCTCAAGTGTGGCTTCCTTGATTGATTCTCCAATTAGCGGGTCAATCTGAAGCAAGCTGTTGATAGTTGAGTCATTGTAGTGCTGCTGCAAGTCCTCACAAAGCAAACATTTGCCCGGCGATTCAAATAATATGCCCCCATTAGATTCACATAGAACTCCATGATTAGTATTTTAGGCATCTCCGCCCGAGGATAAGCAACCCAGTGCTGCCATCCTCACTTCTCCATCATTCTCAGAATACCCTCATTTTCTTTCTTGAAGAAGTCAAAGCCCTATTCCGGTGTCAACTTGCGGATCGAGAACCCCTTGAAATAGTTGTGCTCCCAAGAAGAAACAAAGCGGTTCTTGTCATAAGGAGGTTCTTGAGGCTCCTCCTCACGGATCCTTTTTCCCCTTCCCTTTTCCTTAAGAGAATGAATTGGCACTAACTTGCAAGGCATGTTTCCTACAAAGCCAAACACAAAATTCAATTCAAGATCCCTTACATGAAACATGACAGGAAAAAGAACTAGCATTCACGACCACAAATACCATTTCAACTTGGAAAACAATACAAGAAAAGCTCATGCAAAGTTGAGATATTTCAATGCCTAGTTCATGTTCATACCAGCGTATTGGAGCATTCTAGAAAATTGTTCTAAGTGTGGTGAGGCCCAAGCATGTTGGGATTAGGCATATATGCAATACATACTTGCTAGTTAAGAAATTCATCATCAAGAATGAAGCCCAAGCCAAGAGTTGTATGCTCATAAACATGTTCTCACAAGAATCCTCACAGTAGTCCGTACACGATTGTTGCCATTGCTACATATGAAAATCATGCTTCCAAGTGTAAACCAATGGCACAAGCTTGCAATATGCAATACCTAGGTGCAACCTATATAAAGAATTGGGATAAACAACAAGCACATGAAGCTACATTGTTGTGCAAAGTACCTATGGAGGAGCTTGAGCTACAATTTTTCAAAAACAATCAAATGTTAAATTCAAGCACCCTAGAGCAAATTTGTAGGAATTCAGGACTGACCCACTCCTAATCCATGTAGATAAAACTTTTGGAGTCCACCAACCAACAAGAATAAGCATCATCAAGAAATTTCCAAGAAAATTTCGTGGCCCTCTTTGTGGTCAATTTTCTAACTATGATTTTCATTCCAAATCCACAACTCAATCCATAAAACACTCCCAATACATATATATGCTTAATGTAGATCAAAATCAAGAAAGAAATCCATAAATCCAAAGTGTAATTAATCAATTTCAAGACCCCACAAGCATGCACGCTTCGCACCCAATAAAGCATCGAAAAGGACAAGAGAAGAGGAAGAAAAGGAAGAGGAACTTACTTGCTTCAAATCTTGAGAGGAAAGCCAACAAGAAAATTGAACCATGAGGCTTACAAAAGGGCTAGGGTTTAAGAGTTGAGAGACTCTTTGGTGGAGCGGTGGGTTAAAAAGTGAAGACATAAGAGATAAAAATGACAGCTCAGGTATCGGTGACGCGTCGCCGATGAAGGTGAAATTCTAAGGACGCGTCGCCAAAGTTATGAACGTTCTGTCATTTTTTTGCAAACTGATGACGCATCGCCACTGAAGGCAAAATTCTGGCGACACATCGCCAAAGTTATGAACGTTATGGCATTTTTCTTTGCAAATTAGCAACGCGTCGTGAACACTGGCAACGCGTCGCCAGTGTTTGCGAACATACCCTCAGTTTTTAACAGTTTTGCAATTTAACCCCCTAATTTTCTATACTTACTCACTTACTAATTGACCAATCAAAGAATTGTACTTCCCCAAGTTGAACTAGTGTTGTTCATCTCCTCCTTTTTCCTTCCTATGGGTCTTCCAACCTACAAAAACACATTAAAACACCAAATAACCACAAAATAAAAAAGAAAACACAAAGTAACCCATGAAAGTGAAAAGGCAAGGTCATGGAAATCAGGTTACCTCCCGACTAGCACTTGATTTTACGCCTCTAGCTAGGCGCCTTTGACTATTCCTTCAAGTGTCGGGTTCGGCCAAAATCAATTGGCCAATGTGCCAAAGTTCATCACCATAATAGGCTTTCACTCATTGTCCATTGACTTGAAATATGGATCCATCATGACCATTGAGCTCTACCGCTCCATATGGCTTCAACTTAACCACTTCAAACGGGCCCAATCACTTGGATTTTAACTTTCCCAGGAAAAGCCTCAACCTTGAATTGAAAAGAAACACTTTTTGACCCAGTTGGAAATCCTTCTTCACAAGCATCTTATCATGCCAAAGCTTCATTCTCTCCTTGTAAATCCTTGTATTCTTATAAGCATCAAGGCGGATTTCATCCAACTCATCCAATTGGATAGCTCTCTTCTCTTGGGCACTCTTTAACTCAAAATTCATCTTCTTCACCGCCCAATATGACTTGTGCTTCAACTCCACCGGTAAGTGGCAAACCTTCTGAAACACAGGTCGATACCGAGACACGTCGCCACTATTATGACTTGTGGCATTGGAAGGCAAAATTCTGGAGATGCGTCCCAAAGATATGAACGTTTTGTCATTTTTTTACAAACTGACGATGCGTCGTAACTGAAGGCAAAATTCTGGCGACGCATCGCCAAATTTATGAACGTTATGGCATTTTTCTTTGCAAATTGGCAACGCATCTCGAACACTGGCGACACGTCGCCAGCGTTTGTGAACTCACCCTCAGTTTTTAATAGTTTTGCAATTTAGCCCTTTAATTTTCTATACTTACTCACTTACTACTTAACCAATCAAAGAATTTTACTTCCCCAAGTTGAACTAGTGTTGTCCATCCCCTCCTTTCTCTTTCCAATGGCTCTTCTAACCCTATAAAAACACATTAAAACAACAAATAACCACAAAATCAAAAAGAAAACACAAAGTAACTCATGAAAGTAAAAAGACAAGATAATGGAAATCGGGTTGCCTCCCGACTAGCGCTTGATTTTACGCCTCTAGCTAGGCGCCTTTGACTATTCCTTCAAGGGTCGGGTTCGGCCAAAATCAATTGGCCAATGTGCCGAAGTTCATCACCATAGTAGGCTTTCACTCGTTGTCCATTGACTTGAAATATGGATCCATCATGACCCTTAAGCTCCACTGCTCCATATGGTTTTACTTTAACCACCTCAAACGGGCCCGACCACTTGGATTTTAACTTTCCCGAGAAAAGCCTCAACCTTGAATTAAAAAGTAGCACTTTTTGACCCGGTTTGAACTCCTTCTTCATAAGCATCTTATCATGCCAAAACTTTGTTATCTTCTTGTAAACCTTTGCATTCTCATAAGCATCAAGGCTGATTTCTTCCAACTCATCCTTTCTTCTCTTAGGCACTCTTCAACTCAAAATTCATCTTCTTCACCGCCCAATATGACTTGTGCTCCAATTCCACCGGTAAGTGGCAAGCCTTCTCAAACACAAGTCGATACGGAGACATTTCAATAGGTGTCTTGAATGCCGTCCGATATGCCCAAGTGTATCACTTGGCTTTAGTGACTAATCTTTTCGATTGATGCCCACTGTCTTTTCCAATATTTTCTTGATCTTCCGGTTTGAAATTTTGGCTTGGCCATTCATTTGTGGATGATAGGAAAGTGACACTTTATGCTGCACACCATAATTCACTAGAGCTTGAGCCAAAGTCTTGTTGATGAAGTGTGATCTCTCATTGGAGATAATTGCTCTAGGTGTTCCAAACCTTGCAAAAATATTCCTTTGAAGGAACTTGACAACTACATTAGCATACAAAGAAGGGGTGACAATGGCTTCCACCCATTTAGAAACATAATCAACCGCAAGCAAAATATAATGATTGCCAAATAAGAGAGAAAAATGACCCATAAAATCTATACCCCATAAATCAAACACTTATTCCTCAAGAATATTTTGTAATGACATTTCATCTATCCTAGAAATGTTTTATAACCTTTGGCATATATCACATTTCTTCACAAAAGTATATGCATCCTTAAATAAAGATGGCCAATGATAGCCGGTTGCAATACCTTACTTGCCATCTTGGACGCTCCAAAGTGTCCGTCACATGGTGAGGAGTGACAATGGTGGAGAACATCATTTACCTCCTCGTTTGATATGCACCTCGTTATAATTTGGTCGGCACACTGGTGGAATAGGAGAGGCTCATCCCAAAGATAATGTTTGACATCAGCTTGAAACTTCTTCTTTTCTTGGTAAGACAAGTTTGGTGGCAAGAGTCCACAAGCTAGATAATTCACATAATCCGCATACCATGGCATCTTACCTTCCACTTTGAATAAACTTTCATTTAGGAAGTGCTCTTGAATAGGTTTCTCAAGGCGTTGTTCTTGGCCTTCCAATCTAGATAAATGATTGGCCACAAAGTTTTCACACCCTTTCTTGTCCTTCACCTCCAAATCAAATTCTTGGAGTAAGAGAATCCATCTTATAAGTCTTGGTTTGGTGTCTTTTTTGGTAAACAAATTCTAATTGCCGCATGATCGGTGTGAACCACGACTTTAGAACCCACAATGTAAGACCGAAACTTATCCACCGCATAAACCACCGCCAATAGCTCTTTCTCTGTTGTGGTTTAATTTTGTTAAGCTTCATCTAAGGTTTTGCTAGCGTAATAAATAACTCAAAAAATCTTTTCCTTCCTTTGTCCCAACACCGCTCCCACGGCAAAATCACTAGCATCACACATGATTTCAAATGGTTCCTCCCAATTGCGTGCTACCACCACCGATGCATTCACCAATTTCTCCTTCAAGATCTTGAATGCTTCCAAACAACTTTCATCAAAATGAAATGACACACCTCTTTCTCAAGCAAGTTGCATAAGGGCTTAGCAATCTTGGAAAAATCCTTTATAAATCTCCAGTAAAAGCTAGCATGCCCTAAGAAACTTCTCACCCCTTTCACATTGAAGGAGGGTGGTAGTCTTTCAATGGCCACAATCTTGGCTCTATCCACGTCCATGCCTTTATAAGAAATTTTGTGCCCAAGCACTATACCCGAGCTAACCATGAAATGACACTTCTCCCAATTCAAAACTAAGTTAGTTTTTTGACATCTCTTTAAGGAAAGAGCTAGATTATCCAAACATGCATCAAAAGAATCACCAAAGACTGAAAAATCATCCATAAATACCTCTATGCATTTTTCCACCATGTCCGAAAAGGTGGCTATCATACATCGTTGAAAAGTTGTCGGTGCGTTGCAAAGTCCAAATGGCATTCTTCAAAAAGCATATATACCCTAAGGACTAGTGAAAGTAGTCTTATCTTGATCTTTCGATGCTATCACAAATTGGTTATAACCCGAATACCCATCCAATAAGCAATAAAACTCATGCCCTGCTAACCTATCCAATATTTGATCAATAAAAGAAAGAAGGAAATGATCTTTCCGGGTAGCCTTGTTGAGCTTCCGATAATCAAAACACACTCTCCATTTGGTGACCAACCGAGTGGCAATCCATTCATTGTTATTATTGCCCACGACATTTGTACCACCCTTTTTAGGTACCACTTGCACCGGGCTTACCCAATGGGAGTCCGAGATTGGATAGATAATATCGGCATTGAGCAACTTCACATTTTCCTCTTTTACTACTTCCTTCATCTTTGAATTTAACCTTCTTTGAGCTTCAATGGAAGGCTTAAAGTCATCTTCCATAAGAATCTTGTGCATGCAAATTTTTGGGCTAATTCCTTTGATGTTAGGATGGACCAAGCTATTGCTCCTCTATGCTCCCTCAACACTCAAATAAATTTCTCTTCCTCTAAAGTAGTTAATGTGGAAGAAATAATCACCGAAAGGGACCTCCCATTGCTAAGATAGACATACTTGAGATCTTTCGGTAGTGGCTTCAACTCCAACTTAGGTTCTTCCTTGAAATCACAAGATAAAAGTTGTTCTACCCTTTTCCTTGGAGCTCGTAACTTCCCACAAGAATCAAGGGTAACCAAGGTGCTTATTACTTCGTAGTCTTCCTCACCATATGGATTTCAAAAAAAAAAAACGTTCTTCCAATAGGGTCCTTAATAAGCAATAAATCCTTTTTCTCTTCAATACAAGAATCAATCACATCAACCATAAAACACTCGGGCACCTCATCATCAATAGATTTCATGGCTTGAGCAAGATTGAAAGTAATTTCCTTATCATTAGCTCTCAAAGTAAGATTACCTTTTTCCACATCTATCACGGCTTTCCCGGTAGCGAGGAATGATCTCCCAAGTATGATTGGCATGTTTCGATCTTCCTCCTTATCCAACACTACAATGTCCACCGGGAATATGAACTTGCTGACTTTAACCATCACATCCTCCAAAACACCTTTTGGAAAGATGAATGATCTATTCGCCAATTGGAGACAAATCGATGAAGGTTTCACCTCTCCAAGACCAAGGCTCCTACAAATAGATAATGGCATCAAGTTAATACTAACCCCAAGGTCGCATAGAGCCTTGTCACAATGGAAAGACCCAATGTCTAAAGGAATAGTGAAACTCCCCGGGTCCTTGAGTTTTTTAGCTATCTTCCTTTGAATGATGGCACTTACTTCTTCCTTCATCAAAATGAGTTCATTATCAAGGAACTTTCTCTTTTTAATGATCAACTCCTTGAGAAACTTAGCATATGAAGGCATTTGATTTATTGCTTCCAAGAAAGGAATGTTGATCTCCAATTTTTTGAATATTTCTAGAAATCTCATAAATTGAGTATTTTCCTTCTTGGGCTTGAACCTTTGGGGGTATGGAAGAGTAAGAATATGCTTTGGTGCTTCCTCTTGCATAGGCATATTTCTTGCCTCCCCCTTTGAATTAGCTTCCTCACCTCTTGGTGGTGATACTTAAACATCTTCAACACTTTTCGGTAAGGTGGGTCCTTGGAGAATATAATCTTCTTGAATGGGTGGCTCTTTGGGTTGTGTCACCCCATTCTTCCCACTTCTTAGAGTAATAGCTTGGAAAGACTCCCTTGGGTTGACATCTGTATCACTAGGTATAAACTTCCCTTTTTGGAGTTGCCACATAGAAGTAGCTAGTTGACCCATTTGTGTTTCCAAATTTTTGATTAATGCTTGAGTGTTAGCTTGCATCATCTTCATTTCATCTTCCAATGCACAAATATTTTTTTTTTGTCCACTAGCCATCCTCCTCACTTTCTGCATGAACTCTCCCATCATTCCCTTCATGAAGTCCTTCAAAGAGGCCTCCGATTCATTGGAAGTCTCACCTTGAGGTTGCATAGCACCTTTTGGATTTGAATAGTTGAACCCTTCATATTGACGATTCCCTGGAAAGAAGTTTCCTCCTTCTTGCTTGGGTGGGTAAGGATTCCGGTACCCTACAAAATTCATATCTTCTACTTCTTCCACATCCTCACTAGCCATTGCTTGTTGCAATTTCATCCTATCTTGATTTTTTGACAATTTGGATATCATGCTAGTGAGTGCCAAAAGTTGTGCTTGGAGAGAGGTATCCTTGTTTACCTCATACAAACCACTTCCCTTTCTTGGAGCCCTTTTTCCACCAAGCTCAAGCTTTTTGGCCATGTTGTTTAATAATTCAAAGCACTCCTCCACATCTTTCAATAGTAAGAAACCACTAGTGGCGTCATCAACTTGCAAATGAGTATTTAAACTCAATCCATTATAGAAGAGATGAAGTTGGTGAGCTTGGTCAATATCTTGAGTTGGGACCCTCTTCACCATCCTCTTGAAGCGCACCTATGTCTCTGTAAGTGACTCCCATTCATTTTGCCTAAAAGCCAACAACTCGTTCTTAAGCTTAAAAGCTTTTTGTGATGAGAAAAACCTTTAAATAAATGCATCATAGAACTCTTGCCATGTATGAACTGATGTAGGCTCCAAATTCTCAAACTACTCTGTCACTTCATCCATAAGAGAAAAAGAGAAAAAGTCTCATCCTTTTCGCATCTTCACTTACACCTTCCAAATCAAAAGTATCATATAGTCGAACAAACCTCTTGATATAGTTGTTTGGATCTTCATCAAAAGCTCCTCCGAATGGATGTGCTTCAACTAGTTGGAGAACATGGCTAGGAATCATGAAAGCTCACCCTCGAAGGGGCACCGATCTTATCATGTTGTCATGGTCCTCCACCCTTTGAGGGCGAAAGTAGTCAAGTACCGATCTACCTCTTCTTCTAGCACCATTACCATTGCCCATCAGTTTTTTAACTCCATTGGGGTCCATGGCATTAACATTCCTTTCCCTTTCAAGGTGCCTCATGTTGTCTCCTTGATTTCCTTCCATATTGACGGAATCGCAAGTACTAGTATTACTTTTCTCAACCACCTTGCTTCTTAAACGAAGTTCCCTTAAGCTTCTTTCAATCTCCGGATCAAGTGGTGCCAATTGAGAACAAGAGCTCCGGGTTATGCACTAGATGTACCTAAATTGACAAAGAAGAACAAACTAACTATAAGGACAAAAATCAAGTAGACAAAAGTAACCAACCTTTAATAACCAAAGTAAAAATCTAATCAAAATCCCCGGTAATGGCGCTAAAAACTTTGCTGTAACATCAAGAGCTTTTCATTTATAACCCTCATTTACCTGCAAGTGTACGGAGTCGTCATGTACTAAAAGGTAAATATGAGTATCGTCCCAAGGAATAATGAGATTTTTACCAAAAATTGAAATTTAACTATTCGAGCTATTTAATTAACCACGGAAAAGTATTGAACTAGAAAGAATGAAATTCCTAATTACTAAAGCACTAAAAAATGAAAGGCTAAAAAAAGATGCACTAGGTACTAAAATAGACTTGTAAAAAAGGGCTAAAATGGGAAAGTCATTCCTCTAAGATTCCACTCTCTTTCCTTACTACCCAAGTAAATTGAAGCCCTAAGGTGGTCTCCCCTTGTGTGGTGATTAGGTCACTAGTTCAAAAACCCTTTTCTCAAGACAAGTTTTTGCTTACCCAAGATTAAACTAGGCAATACTCAAGCTCATGTTTTAACCTAAGGTGGATTAAGCCTTAACTCTCTTTTAAACACCTAATGAATTCTTAGATTACCTATAATCTAATAGACCCATTATGCCCCATTCTTCTCTTCCATCCCCTTTTGTTCCTCTCTCAAGAAGTAAATGGGATTTGTGAGTTGTGTGTGGTGGCCTTTCAACATATAACAATTAGCACAAGAAGAGATAACACAAGTGATCCACATTCATAAAAAACAAACAGAAATCTATTGAATAGCAAGGAAAAGAAGTGTCCTCCTAAAGAGATGTAACAACTTACTCACAATCCATCATGTTGTTCAACAATAAACCCATAATCAAGCTAACCATAAAAATCCAACTAAAAGAGAAAAGGAAAAGAAGAAACCCAAGATGGACCCTAGAAGTCTAAGCCTCCTTGACTTTAGTCCCTTTCTCCAAGCTTCAATCTTCCTCCTTTGGTGGAAATCCCAAGAAGTGATGAGAAGAAGATGATGCCAAGGTAGATAAGTGGGCTCTTCATTCCTTCTACTATTTATATCCCAGGTCGCTTCTCCTTTCTATTCCTCTTCCCAAAACCCTAAAAGGATCAAAATCCCTCTTCTTTGGACAGGTCATCAGGTAAGAAGTGTGGGGGACCATTAAAATTGTGAGATTCGGCGAAACAGAGCAGACGTTGGTGACGCATCACCAACTGGGTTGAAATGATGGCAACGTGTTGCCAACTGTTGAAAACTTGACAAAACGTCGCCAACGTTTCATTTCAACTTCAACCACTTCCTTTGCCCAAACTCCATCTCACTCAATCCCGCTCCAAACCGCTATGTCCTCAACACCACCCAACCTGTAAAAAGCCAATGAAAACAAGAAAAACTAAGATAAAAGGGAAGAAATGCAAGTATTTGATAGTCAAAGTTGCCGAAAGTCAACAACTTTGACCATTGAATTATGCGCTTAACAGTAAGTCCCAAGACAAGTTAGGGGAGATTACTTGTCACATGTGCCCATGGTATCAGGCTAGGTTTATAATGCACCTGACTATTGTTGTTAGAACCTATTCCCGTTGTTATATGCTATATGGTTGGTTATGTGAATGTGTTACTGTGTGTGCATTGATGCATAGGTTTTTTTCATGAATTTCACAGATCCATCAATAACTAGCCAGGGTATAAAACCATTAATCCTTTGATAGGTTGGCACATAATATATGTTATGACTCTCCTAGTTTGAGGCTTGCTCGAGGAAGGTAAAGTATTTAAAACATAGTTTGGAACCTTATTTGAAGTTGACATAGCAAGAATCAGTATGTTAGACAAAATTCACTAAGTTCTGAAGAGTTTAAGGCACCAAATGAAGTTTGGGGGTAAAATGGTAATTTTACATCCCAAAGTGTCAAGCCAAGTCTTGAGATTTAAAAATGAGTTTTGAAAACTTAACTTTTGCTTTAAACCCAAACTTAACTCAAATAAACAAGATTTGACTGGTTACTATTTAAGGAATGGGGCTTTTTGTAACTTTTTATAAACTTTGATGGCCTTTGGCTTAAAAGAGGTATAAATGTTGGTAAAGTAAGAGGATGGCTGCCATTTTGCTTCAAAGCCGAGTTCATCCTTCTTTCATCAATTTTTTTATGAATTGAAGCTTAAAACCAAAGGATTTTGGTGAAAATTAAAGCCACAATGGGTACTCATGCTAAGGAAAGCTTGATTCAAGTGAATTTTCATGTTTTTAAAGCTTACAATCACGTTTCTAGCGAGCCCTTGTTTTTTATGCGAGGTAACTTGTGTTTCAATGGTGAATTCTTGTTTATTTTATTATTGGAAGTTTGGGTTTTGATTAAAAATAAGTAATTTGGTGTTTTATCCCTTTATTTGTTTGAAACTTAAGTAGAATTTTATGGAACTTTGGTTTTGTGAAGGATTTGCTTGGTTCTTGCTTGTGAGTTGAAGTTAAGATAAGGGAGTTATGATTTCAAGCTTGATTAATGTTATTGAAGTGTTGTTGCTTGATGAATTCAAGTAGTTTTGGCAATAGCATTAGTTAGTGGGCAAAGTTGATCATGGTGGACTATGTGTTTGATAGAGCTCGAGATGATGTTTTAATACACCATAGGTATACTTGTGATAGTTGATTGTGGTCTTTGCAACATGTTTTATAGGTATATGATGTTGGAAGGCCATCCAAGCATGTTTGGTATGCTTGGTAAGTCTTCTAAGGTGATAGCAACAAAACTGGGAATTTCTAGGCATCGCAAGTGTTGGTGATGTATCGCCAATGCCATGAAAACTTCCAGCAAGTTGATAATTGAAACAACGCATTGCCACAGTTATATTGGCAAAAAATTTCCAATTGTGCTAGATGGTTCGAGGGGAGGCCTGAGGGGGTGCTTAGGGTACCTAGGGGTTAAAGTATTCTAAGGGTACTTTGAGGCATCCTAAACTCCTCCGAGACCTAGTATTTTTCTTGAGTTTTATGGTCACTTTTACCATAAACAAGAAAACTAGTTAATAAAGGGCCACAATGAGGTATCACTAACTTAGGTGAAAGGTTTAGTACCATCGGTGACCTAGTCGTGCCATCGAGCACAAGGTTTTGATGCGAAACCTTAGTGCACCTAAAAGATCTTTAAGGCCTAGTCGACATTAGTCCCATCATAGTGCCCCTGTACAACATAATGAAGTTTCGACTAATGAATTCTCATTGGTTAAGCTAGTAAGCTATGCTTACCAGTAGACGAAACTTTGCCTTGTAGTTCAAGGACTAGGTGAGGATAAGTCCCAAGGGACTAAAACCTATGCCCATAAGTTTAGCCTTAACCTGTATGAGCTTACAGGTGATTACATATGTCATATATATATTGTCTTTAGTATCTTTCTTGCAAGTGAAGACCCCTTACTAAAAATTCTTGAATTCTCACTCACTAGTTTATGCTGTGCAAATTCTAACGTTGTTAGGCCCCGATAACGCTAAGGGTTGTCGTGGTAGCCTGTTGCTGCAAGTACTTTGCTTTGAGAATCTTTATGGTTCTAGTCTTCATTGGTTAGTTGTTGGTTAAGTAACAGTGTTAAGTATAGTGTTTTCTTAGCTATAGAGCCGAGCAACACATGGATAAGATTTTGCAACTCGCCACTATGACTCATCTCTAAGGTGGGAGTTAATTGAAAGAATCTCAGTAAAGGCTTGTGTATATTATTCGCCTAGTTGCCTCCATGTCTATATTTTGAGTCTTAGACTCTAGGGTTGCTCTTGGGTGAGGAGCAATAGTCTACTTTTTGTTGAATGCCCTCACACAATTGTTTTGTGTAGTTTTAATCATACAAATGTTGATTTCGTATGCTTTGGCTATTTGAATTCATTTTCTATGAAAAGTACATTGGCCAAGTAAATGTTTTACGATTTCCTTTCTATTCAATTCAAAGCATAAAGAACATACATCTTGTATATTCTAGGTTAATCAACCAGTACCATAAAGTTTTAATTTGCGCACATATATAACTAACCAATTGTAACTACCGTGAGACTAGCTCTCATAAGCTTCCTAGGCAAGGCCAAGGGTTGTCATGTCAATAGATATACTTTTTAGCCAATTAATTAGCACCAAATATGTCATAAACAATAAAATGACACTATTGAAGAGTCATGTAACAACACTAAAGCGTCCAACAAACTAGCTCACAACACTAAAGCTCCCAACGAACTAACTCCTAGTGAACTAATGCCCTCTACGTCTTACATTGTATGCTACTGTTACAGAAGTTGCAATCTCATCACATGTATATGTCATGGAGTATGTCTTCGCCTGCAGATCTTATTCTTCTAATTGTTTTGCATCTGGGTGCACCATGTTAAAAGCATATGATCCATTTTTGTTGTAAGCTAATTGCTTCGGATCCTCAAACTCATGACGTCAAATGTAGTTATACAATGCACTAACATGCTACGACAAATTGTTTCTAGACTTCTGGGTCAAAGCGTCGTAGCCGAAGTAATATTGGAAATTTTCCCTTCACACCCCCAATTACGTGTTCCATTACATTTCTAAATGATGCATGTGCCCAATTGAATATTTCCTAGTATCCACTTGGGCAGCATCCACCAAAGTCACTATGATGGTATGTATCCCATCAATAAGGTGCTAGAAATCCCTCTATGTTCGAATACCCAGAATCCACCAAGTAATAACATCCTACATTTTAATTTGTGAAAGAGATGTTAGGTTATAGCTCATAAATGAGACAATAACTATTATGTGAGACATGTCACATGCCATTCACTAGGAAAGGTGCGTGGAAATCTGGACCCCGATTGGTTAAGGCATGTTTGAAGGATGAGACTATCATACGTACTACCAGGCATACTGGTGAATACATAGGTGAAGTACATGTCAAAATTCACGACCATGATGATGTTTTAAAATGTGTTCCCATACGTAACCCGATAGTACTCATTTTCAAGTCCACCGTATATTCCATAAATATGCGTCCCATCCATCACACCAATTACCCCTAAGAATGCACCCCACCCTAACGAGTAAGAATATATTGGTGTGGAGATCTAAACAAATAGTCATATAAGAGAATGATTGATTCAGCATGAGAAACAACTGAATCTACGACCTTTCAAAACCAACAGCAAATGACATCTGTAGAATGCTAAAAAATTTGCCTGACGTCTCGATACTTCTAACTATATGCAAGCACTGTAAAAAACATGGCCAAACTTTTATATGTTGAAATGTAATGCGTCTTTCTTAAGGCATGTTTATCCCATAAATTGGTGTAGAGATCCCAAAAACATTATCTAGTCATATGCATTCACACGTAGGATTCATTCTCACTCGATAATAGGTGCAACATGTACTAAATTCCTATAATCAGCTTTTAGCGTCTGACGTAAGTGGTTGACGCCGCTCATCTAGTCGGTGAGATGACTGACCCAAACTTAAAAGAATTGGTAAACCAAAAAGAAACACTAGTCAGTGATGTAGATGTTGTCTTTACATTGGTTATGTGGGGTAGTGAGACCTTGGGGGTGTTGTTGGTGGAGTGGAAAAAGGTGTCCCAAGGTATATTAACGTTAATCCCCACAGTATCCAGGCTCATCAAGACCCCATCAGCTCCTACAACGATGCCACCGTCCATACCCTAACATGGTGCATAATCAATATTTACTAATTAAAATCTTAAAGAAAAAGAAGAATAATGAATGCACTTGCATGTGAACTTGGAAGCTGCATAATGATATTTATGAAAAACTCCTAAACTGGTACAGGACTTAAGTAAAACAACCAAGAGTAAAAAAGCACAAGTGCCATACAGTTTTCGCCACATAGGCATTACAATTCAAGTCCACACACATATTCCCAAGGTGCAACATTCTCTACACATTAACTATGTTACACCCAACAAAGGAAAAAATAAACATGAGACAACATGATTCTACGTCTCAACATTGTGACATTAACCCATATTGAACTCAAAGCTTGCCCAGCCTCTCTCGTCGTGCAATATATACTTGAAACCATAACACCTTGATTTTCGATGTGTGACAACCATTTATAAAGTACTCCCGAAGCCTTTTATCTGACATAAACATGAAAGATGCATCAATCCAGGTCTCATCACCCTTGACAATACCAAGTAGAGATGACATAACCTCCAAACATCTAGTAATACTGGTGTCATACTAGGACTAAAGAGATGTAGCTGATGCCAAATCAATCCAGTCCTGACTATCCCTCGGCAATAGGAACCATTCAATGATGGCTGCCCTGTGGTTAGGCGAACGAGCCTTATGGCATTTTCCAGATGATGAAAAACCACTACGATGTTTTTTGAGAGCATATATTTCAAGCTATGCTGACCTTCTTAAAGCACTGGATGCAGAAGTGTAGTGTAAGGCAATGAGAGGAGAAATTGGAGTGTCATTATTACATCCGGTAGTAATAAGATCTGTAGCAGCGACTCTCATTGTAGCTCGCAACATTCTAGGTAGGTGGTGGACTACATGAGCTTACACAAAGGGATAATGGTGATGAGGTCCTATCACAGTCAACTGGCTCATGGACTCTATTTGCCCCTAATAGGTGGCTGGGAATAAAGTCCATGGTGTGAAAAATCCTTAACTAGCGAGAACATACTCTCCAAATCCACCCAATTGGCGGTTTGCTTGTATTTGATAGTGGCAACATCTGGATTGTTTAGCATGAGAAAGCCATAGCCAAATGAGGTGCATATCATACAGAATGTCTATATGACAAAGAAAATAAATCCAACATAAAAATGATAACTTAATAAAAAGGCATGAATAACCATAACAAAAAAAAATCTTCATAAGTCACCTGTATACACGTAACCCACCAAGCATCATTTGCAACAATGGTTCCTATGTTAAGGTCTCAACCCAAAACAGCGGTTGCACCAAGTAGTCGCTTCCAAGTGTTGTACTACTTCTTCAAAACTAGTCACTTGTTCTTGAACTGGCCAACAGTGTAGGGCAGCCCAATCTCAGCCTAGAATTGTGCTTCGATAATCTCTCATCCTATCCTAGATGGATGGCCACCTTCAACAAGTCCTTTTTGGACTACACCAGTAGTGATATGACAAAATGCAACTATTGCTACCTGGTCCTAGAAAGCATGATCACACTTTGCGCCAGTAGAACACATCGACAATTATCCGGAAGCCTGAGAATCAAGTTGTCGACTTATTGACTAAAATACCCCAATTGTTACATTACCATCAGACTAACCATTATTGATATATAGGACATGAACTGTTTGGTTCAAAGAACAAATAAATTTACATAAAAACACTACACAACTAACAATATATATGCGCAATATGTGATGTACGAGCATGGAAATGCATGAACATAAACTCCTAAACTGACCCTATAAAATAACCAATAAAAACACGCACTAGAACAGGTTTCCAAATATACTGTTGCACGGTTCATCTCTTCTGATAACCATAGTTCCCACCCAAACCTTTATTAGATGCAAGCTTGCACCTGCAATTAGTTATGAAGCAAGAAGAATGTTAGAATCAATAATTAGCATTCAATGAATTATTCCTAAACAAGGAAACAATATGCATTATAGGGTGCACTGTAGTTGGTGGAGATCATGTGAAAATGATCTATCTTAGTGGTACAGCATACATCTAGTGTACAAGGAAAAATAATTAAAGTAATTTGGTTGAGAAAATGTAATTAGCATTTAGAACTTCAGAAGTGTATTGCTTATGTGTGTTGGTATATTTTGCAAAGTGGAGTAGGCTGCGAAAGGCACTGGGAGAAAGATGAAGGGAGTTTGTATTTTTTTTTAAAAAAAAATTAAATTTAGCATCTAGGGAAGATAATTGTAAAGTTTCATAGAGTTTGAGTAACCATATAATTTTATCTAGTACTTTTAAAGGAAATAGTTTTTGGTTAGAAAGTGCTAATTTTTGGGTGACAAAAAATTTTGACATAAAATTTCAGAATGCATTTGTTACTGACACTTTTTATTATTTTTTTTCAAATGTTGGTGCTAATATGTCTATCCTTAGTGCCTGAATGCCTACTTAATTCGTTGACATAAAATTTATTCTCAAAGTCTAACAATGAATACATATGTTTAACCTTGGTGTCTTAGTGCCTGATTGAGGGTATATAGAGTCTAAACTAGTTTTCCATCTCATTCATAACTTGCAACCATGGAGAAATATGTTTAGAAATATTCCAAGTTAATATTTAACCAAAGGAATTTTTTTTTAACTGTAAAAATGTACGATAAACATGGTTTGGTGGATGTTTCAAATTAAGGAGTGTCTTGTTATTTAAATTTACCTGAAGTACCAAGGGTTTTAGATCTAGTTGCTTCAATTTGGAAAGATAATTCATTCAAATATAGTTTTTTGGTAGTTTCTTATATTATTAGTATGACTACTCAATTTCTTGGATTGATTTTTAAGTAATATGGTTTTAAATCTATACGCTTCCCTTGGATATGAAATTTGTATTAGTAATAATTAAAAGACGGGTGAAGTTGTTCTAAAGCCAAAACATGTTTAGGTCTCCATGGAATCATCAATACCAATTACAAAATTATGAACCTGGGATAAAGTGCATGGGTAGACCAAAACAATATGCAAACATTCTCAAATGTAAGGTTTATTAATTAATAAGTGGGCTAAAACAGTAGGCCGGAGGGGAGGGGGGAGCTTAATTCAATGACAGACGATGGAGATGACGAATAGAGGGAAATCAACTTTTAAGAGTGTTGTCCAGCTACCCCTAGTAGACGGAACCTAGAACATACCTTATCTAGAATAGACCCTATGATGGGTGGTTAGATGGCTAAAATGCTAGAATCAAGGGAGGATGAGCTTAATGGTGGATGGATCGGAGGGCGAGCTCATAACCGTGAAAAAGATGAACACCGGATGGATGCAGCAAGAGGAGGGGTTAGATCCAACGTGGGGGAGCCGTATCTCCACCAGCTACAGTGCACCTAGAGGACAAGGAGTGGGGAAAGGAAAGGTCGCGAACACGGACTAGAAGAAAATGAAACGCAGCTATCTGGTGAAGCAAACCAGGAGGGACTTTAATTGGCCATGGCACTTGCTGTAATTTTGAGAAACCTCAACCCCAGCCCTACTTACTCAACTGACTCCCACTTTTGATCGGAACTAAAATTTTGACCAATTAATCTGATTAATTGGAGATGAACTGACCCTAAAATGTTTCATTTTTTTTCTTCTTTGGACGGAAGATGTTATGATGGACAAAAATTATAGAAAAAATCCCATTTTGACCCTTTTAGAACTTGTTCTCTTTCCTCGGAAACCCTAAAACTTCTTATTTTGTCAATTTGACTACCATCTTCATCCCTCTAAACCGTCCTCCATAATCATTCCCTTTCCTCACTAAATTCACCAACCTCTGCATGTCGTCATCCTTTGCCTACACTGGATTTGCCACTTGTTAGGAACCTATAATCAAAGTGTTTCATGAAACAATATCCTTTTCAAGGGTCATCTAAAAACTCTTTCTCACACTATCATGTTGACATACAAATTTCGACAATTCCCCACTGGTAACATCCTTAAAAACTTCATCAGAATTGTGGAACTCATCCGTACCATGCTAGAACCAATCATTTATTCAACACAAAATTTACACCATCAATCACCCTCTCCAAATCAAGAATATCAACATTTCTTCTTTAATGAGGCCCATCAGGACCAACAAAACCACTCCTAGTAAAAACATATCCCTTCTCTTAGGCATTTTATCAAACATGTTTGATAGGAAAATTAGGGCATTTCTTATACACAAATCTTATGCCTAACCATCAATCTCCTTCCTCTCCTCCAAACCCATGGCTGCCAATCTACCATGGGCATTGCCACTTCCTCTGCCAAACCTTTGAATGGCAACAAGTCCTTAAATAATTGAACCCATAAGTGATGCCAATCTCATTGCTTCTGATGAAAAAATCAACACAAATAGCAGCAAAATCAACAATGATGATGATAACCACCTACCCAGTCACAAAAACAACTACCATCTGTCAAAACCTCAAACAACCCAGCTTTGATTCTTGCCACCAAAAAATGCAATCTATTCATGGCAACCAGTGATAAAGTACAGTCGCAGATCGAAGGAAGAGTTATGGCAATGGGAGTTTCACTCAGCTTCAACCCCTTCTTTTGGTATTACTAGTCATTGGGCGACACTCGAGAGTCATCATTGGGCGAGAACAACTAGCCTAGATGTAAAGGTGAATGATGCCAAGATGAAGGAGGTAGTTGAAGCATTGTGATTAGATTGTCTTATTTAATTCTTTGAACAACAACTATTTTGGTGGGATCCATGGGTTATGTTTCATTGAAAGTGTGATGACAACTTCCAAGAGCATAGGTGGTGGGCCGAAGGTGGCGTGAGATGGTGTCATTAGGAGATGGTGGATGGATTGTCATAGTAGCAAGTTTTGAGTGTTTCTGGGGTAAAGAGTTTTTCAAGGACTAAACCTATAACTTTTCCAACAATTTTTGGGCTGATGTGGCATCTTTCATCCACCAATTTTCCATTTAAAAAGGCAAAAAAAATGAAATGTTTTAGTCATGTTAAGGATAAGAGTGAAAAAAATGAACATTAGGGATGAAAATGGAACAACATTTAAAGACTAGGGACCACATATACATTTAACCCACATAACTTCTTTATTAATAACAGAGGTTCAATTATACTTCAGTGCACTCCTCTTTCTCTGAAAATCAAAGACATCTTTTACTCATAAATTGCAAAATTTTCTGTGCACGGGAAAAGTAATGGGTTGTTAATGTTCAACTCAAATAAAACCCATATGAACTTGACTCGGCCGAGAGGGACATCGGCTCCAAATCCACAGTGTGAGTTCGAGTTCCCCTTTCCTCTTTGGTACAACCACACACACACAGACATATGCTTCAGAGTACTAAAAAAAACAGAGAAAAAAAAATAAAACCTAGTTGGCTGGCTCTAATTATTTTTTTTTTAATTTTCAAAACTACATTATTTTCATTATATTTTTTATCTAAACATAATACCATTTGAAAACTAATATTACATTTACCTATAATACGTTGCATCATATTTTTTTTACTAATTAATTAATTTTTATAAATTATCCCCTTTCTTAGCCTTAAAATAAAAAAGTAACAAAAAATACTTTAAGTGTAATTTCGGAACTTCTTAAAGTGTAGAGTGATAATTGGTATATAATTTTAAAAAAAATCATTAGCACTTATAAAAATAATCCATGATAATTCATTTTAGAAATTCTTATCAAACATTAATAGAAAACAAAAAAAAAGCTCAACCTAACATAAAAATAATTGTAATAGGGCTGATCTTGGGAGAGATTAAATAATAAATTATTGAGTGCATAATTCTTCACTCTCTATCCCATAAAGGATGATATATTTCTCTTGATATAGAGATTAATGTGTATGTATTTTATGATTTTTTTTCATTTTTTTCATTAAAATTAAAATTAAAAAAGATTTTTGTTTTGATTGTGTAGTGAGAGTTTAAATAATGATTACAAAAAGAAAAAATTCTTTTTAGGGTTCTAATGAAGATTAAAAAAGGTAAGATTCAGTTTTTTATGTTAAAAACTTTCTAAGAAAGGAAATGTTTCATCCTTTTTAGGATGACTAAAACAGGAATATGTTTCATTTTTTTTAGAATGGAGAGAGTATTTTATTACTATTTTTCACTTAACTTATATACTAATCATAGTTTAATCTCATGTTATACTGGTCAAGTATCATTTTATACCGACCGTACCAGTCAAAAGGGGGTACAAAAAGGGTGTGTCATGTTTTGTCCTTCATACTAGATTGTGTCAGCTAGTATTTAACAACTTGGCCATATTGAATGCAGCTTTTTAAATTATGTTTTTAGTTTTTTTATATTTTTAAATAAAAAGAGTGCTTGTATAACAAAAAAATTTTTGGTATTTCAAAGAATTTTGTATTTTTATTTCTTTTATGTCCTGTAAAATTATATTTTATTCTATAAATATATATTTATGATTAAAAAAATTTAAATACACATTATATACACTTTAAACCCACACAATTTCAATAGCTGTTATGTTTTATATGTTCATGTGTGTGTGTGTGTGTGTATTACATATAATATACAGCTAGTACATCCGAAACACAGTGATATAGTATCAATACTGTATTGCATTGTTGAAAAAATAATATGATATCTGGTACGAGATTTAAAACAACGACAACAATTGAAACTTCGTAATTTATAAAAATTGGAGATTCTAGCCCTCTCATGTGCGAATTTTTGGGTCTTTTGAAAAGCCTGAGAATGGCTAAACACATGGGAGGAATCTTTCTTATGGTAGAGTCTGATTGTAAAAAAAACTTTGTAATTTGGTTTTAAATAACTATATTCCCAACCTACCCTTACAAATCATTGTTGTTGAATGCAAGTCCTTGACTCCTTGGTGCGGATTAACCGAGGGAGGCGAATAGAGGGCGGCTCACCAAGTTAGCGGCACCCGTGGCTGGACTTGCGTCATATTTTGATCATTGCCCTTCATATTTTTTTAATTTAACTGAAGAGGACAAATTAGGTCTTGCTTGTAAGTTGTAATGGACCCAATGGCTTTTGTTCCAGCTCTAACCTAGAGCACAAATGTAGGTTCTAAGTTAGTAGTTAGGCCGCCTTCTGATAGGCTAAGGATGATGGGAAAGCCCCCATGTTGTAGTTTTTTTTATTTTTATTTTTTTGGTACTCGGAAGCAGGTATAGGAATAGGTAAAACGATTAGGAGTAAAAGGAAAGGAGAGTGGGGATGGCACACCTCGAATCCGAGTAGGCTACTAGGTGGCCTGGTGTTCCCACCATTATACTCAAAGGCTGGGACCATGTTGTAGTTTTTGTATTTTAATGATTGCCCTCTTCCATCGAAAAAAAAAACCCCCTTATAATTAAAGAAACTAAAAAATTATTTTAAAAATAATTAACGCTTTTATTAAATTTTCTATGTTTTCAAGTTGGGACGGAAAAAAGTTTTGTAAGAAAATAATTACTTTCTTAGATAGAGAAAGTATTAGTTTATTCTGAACGAAAAAAAAAATTAATGAAGCTAAATATAATAAATTCTTAATAAAATTTTTAGATTTAAAAAAGAATGGACCTAAGTTTTTTTGATTGCTTGTCTAACTAACAATGTACAATTTTCTTCATCCTTTGACATAATAGTTACGGTACATTATACGTCAACAAAATTGGTTTGGTTGTCATTGTGATGTCTAGAAAATTAGTCTTTACATATCACTTCTAAATAAAAAGGGCTTAAATTCATTTTTAGTCCTCAAGCTCTGCTAACTTGAACACTTAACCCCACAAACATTAGCTCGATTCAACTCACCCCATCAACTTGGTAAACTGGTACACTTAAGCTCTTCCCCTCCACGTGTTGATCACGTGCTCATTAAAATCTATAACGCCGCTTTTGCTTTGTTGGGTAAAATGTGTTGAAAGTTTCCTAACTTTATTTTTTTGTTCATTTTTGTCTTTAACCTCATAAAGTTTGTCCAAATCCCTCCAAACATGAAGTGAATCTTTTTTTACCTCTATGTGTCCTTCCATGTCCACGATAAGTTCTGGTACTCAAGTATGCTTGAACTCTTACTTAAGAATGAACAACTTAACAACAAGGCATGGACATAAAGCTTACGGAGAGGTCTTCTTGATGATTGATAGGAAATTCACTAAATCAGAGGTGGTTTTCTTGATTGTTTTCACCGAGGAATCAACCCCCTCTTCTAAGAACTGATGGTGACAATTGAGGCTTTCAATTTACCTTCTTACAACATTGATTTGACATTGTTCTTAGGGGTCTATTGGACGGCCAAGATCACGAGTTTAGGATCGGTGGCACAGATGGGCAAACTAGAGAAGCCATTGGAGATGAGAAACATGGATTTTGGTCACTGCTGTGAATGGGGCTTCTTTGGAGAATGAAGTGGAAAATGCTATTGTAGAGGCAGTTTTTGCAAAAACCAAAGGCCAAGGAGACAAAATGTTCCATTGGTTCAAAATCCTCTGTTTGGTTGTTTGCCAAAGTACTTAAATCTAGAGATTTCTCTTCATTGGTCTCTGAACAAACACCCCTGCTTTACTAGTCATTGGACGAGCCATAAAAGCCTCTCCCACAAAAGCACTTACCTTGCTGGAAAAGGTTTTTTTTTTCCTCTGTTTCTCCTCTAATTTCTCCATCTGGTAGATGAATCTCCCCATCTTAAATGTCCCTTGCCTATACTTGTTGGTAGCAATCTTGCACTTTCTGAAGCCTCACTCAGCCTCAATTATGCAAAGGGAATGTGAAGAAATACAATGTTAGGTTTCTTGGAGGGACATTTGGGCCTTTCAGAATGTTGAGGAGAGAATCACAAACATTATGAGTTTATGGATGAAAAAGAACAAAAAATAAATAAATTTAGGGGAGGACCAACATCCAACAAAGCATAAACGATGTTAATGGTTTTAATGGACACATGGAAGGGAAGAGCTTGAGTGTCTCATTTTAGTAAGTTGATGGGGTGAGTTGGACTGAATTGATATTCAAGGGTTAAGTGTCCAGGTCTTCAGAGTTTGAGAACTAAAAATGTCTTTAGGCGAATGAAAATAACTAAAATTCCGCACCATTAGGACGTAACAAAATGTGGAGGAAAATTCCAAGGCACCTCAACAGTACAGACCAGTTCTCTTCCGTCCAAGTCTACTATAGAAATTTCTCTCCCGCGTCAGCCAATCGTATTCGTTCGTCGGCAGAGTCACCGGCACACACACCTCGAGGGCAAGCCTCCGCCTCTCTTTATCTCATTCGCCGTTCCTCGCTCGTCATCCGCTATCATCTCTCTCCACGACATCTGCCAATTCTCGGTAACAAAGATAAATTGACTTTCCTTATTTCAATACCTTTTTGCTAATTCAGACGTCACTGCTTCGCAGAAAATGCCCAACTTGGCTTACTGCGTAGGTAATTTTCTAGTTACCTTTTCTGTAACTGTAACTGTGTGGTTGATTGTTTTTGGCGGAGATTGAAAAAATAAAATGATACTCCTATGATTTTCGTTATTGTTTCGCTCGGATAGGTTCGAATTTAAGGAGGATGAAAAGGACAAAGAAGTGAGAGGCCGTGAGCTGGCAATGGTGGGTATCTGACAATGACAGAAGTCTCAAAGCGAAGAGGTGGTCTGGCGGCTACCACTGCTCAGCTCCTGCTTCGCAACAACTTCCGTTTTAACGCCGGGAGGGACGGGACTAAGTTTTAAGGTACTACAAAATGATAACTGTCGCCTTCTGTTTTGGTGGTTTGATCGATGTTGAATGTCATGTCTTGTGTTTGTCTTGTTTGCGTTAGAATTTCTGATTGCTTTGGCTTCTGGGAAGAATTCATGGATGAAAGGGAAAATTTCCCTCTGCTTAATTAGCTTTTCTGATTTTTGGGTCTCTTTTTCTCGAAGAGAACGATAGGCTTGTGACTCTTTACTCTGTGGCATAGGTTTCAATCCCTTAACTGCCCCCTCGAAGAAATCATTCAAACTAACCATAATATTCATGTGACCTCAAATCCATTTTTTCCAAAATATATGATGTACTTATAATAAATTTTCTATTTTTAAATAATTTCTATATTTATAAATTTACTAATAATTTTTAAATCTATAATACATTTTCATGTTTATAAACAAAGTTCATGCTTGTTATTAATATTAATATTTACTTTTAACATCTTATTTATTTTTTAGTTAGTTCAAATAAAGAAGTACTATAATCTTTTAAGACAAATATATTTTTAGCTAATTTCATTTTATTTTAAAAATTAGTTCTCACCATATGAAAGAAATGTACTCATTCTATACTTTTTAGCAACACATAATGTACGATCAAGCCTTTTTTTTTGTTGCTTAGGTCATGCTTTTTTATTTAATTTTATTTATCTATGACTAGATCATTTTATTTTCTCTTCTTTTTCTTTGTAAATTACTATATTGATTCATGTATCATTCTTTTGTGTGAGAAAAAATTGTATGAACAAATTTGTTGGTTTGTTTTAGTTTCCTAATGTCTTCTAATTGAATCTATTAGCTACAAATTGATTATTGGTTGATTAATTAGAATAATATTGAATAAAACTAATAATAAATCTGCATAGTGCAAGATAAATATATGAAAGTAAGGTTTTGTTTTTTCTTTCAAAATTTGTTGTAATTACCAGTATTACTAATTAAGCTGATTAGTTCTTGTTATACTCCCATTATTTGTCGCCATCTACCAATAAAAACCCCATATGCTTCCACCCATATAACTAGCTCAACACTATATCATATGTTTTAGTTGATATTGAAGATATTCAAATAAGAAATCTATCAAATTAGTGACAAAAGATGCATCAAATTAGTTAAAATATGTTGCCATAAAAAATAACACTTCTCCACTTGAATTAATTAAAAAATGAATAAGATGTTAAAAAGTAAATATTAATATTAATCACAAGCATAAACTTGGTTTGTAAACATGGAAATATATTATAGATTTAGAAATTAATAGTAAATTTATAAATGTAGAAATTATTTAGGAATGAAAAAAATTAGGGTGAATTTCAAAAAAATCCCTGAGGTTTAGTGAATACTTCACTTACCCCCCTCCTGTTTGAAAATTCTCCCCTTTACCCCCTTAGGTTTAGGGTGAATTTCAAAAAAACCCCAGAGTTTTAGTGAATACTTCACTTACCCCCTCCTGTTTGGAAATTCTCCACTTTACCCCCTTAAGTTTAATAGATCCTTCACTTACCCCCTTCCATAATATTGTAAATAATTTCCAAACAGGAGGGGGGTAAGTGAAGTATTCACTAAACCTCAGGAGGTTTTTTGAAATTCTCCCTAAACCTAAGGGGGTAAAGGAAAGAATTTCAAATAGGAGGGGGTAAGTGAAGTATTCACTAAACCTCAGGGGGTTTTTTGAAATTCGCCCAAAAAATTATTAGAAATATATCATACATTTAGGACAAATGGATTGGAGGTGGCATGAGATGAATATTTGTAGTTGATTTGCATAAATTTAAAATTTTGTTGGTCAATTAGGGCATTTGGGCCACTAACATATCAGATAAGTTGATAGATGTGATGTTTTGAGGGGGGGGAAACTGTAGGTGTTCTAAAAAGAGGGAGGCATGTGTAGGTTAGGGAAAAATTGAGAGGGGGTTTTGTAAACTTCCCTATAATTTATAACCACTGTAGACTTCTTTATATGGTAGGACATCCCCCTTGTCATCTGCCTCAAGGTCTGTTTCCACTCAAGTGTAATGAATGGTGGGTACCCCACCTCAATTTGTCCCGCCGCCGCTATCCCCTCAAAAGGCGATACACAAAAACCCACCCAAAGTTTGAGGGGAAGTACAATTTAAGCACTTTGTTCCTAGACCCTACACTTCCACCCTGATTCTCTTTTTTACATTTAAACCGAAATAAAAAAAAATTGATTTACTGAATGACATATATTTAACAGTTGAATGAGGATTTCAAATTCAAGTAAGTCAGCGATTAATAGACACCGTAAACGAGTGCTCGTGATAAAGCGTAGGTTTTTGGAATAAAATGAGAAACTGTTTTTTTAATCAAACCTCAAGGGATAACATGTCAAAAGCAAGACCGCAAGTCATGAGTTCAAACGGCTTGCAGGGACAAACCGTAGGATGAGTATTATGTCAATACTTGAAAAAAAGTTCATCCAATTCAATTGTTGGGTAGCTTTGAAAATCAATGTTGAGAAAAGACCAACCTGTAGAGGTTTTTGACATCTCGAGTTTCTGCATTTAGTCTTATCTGTTAAGAGTCAGAATTAGCGAGAATGCTGGACCAACACTTAAGGCGTATACCTTAGCATGGCTCTGACGCCCACTTGTAGAAAATATATACCTTTATAAAATGTCAAAGTTGAGCTTCACCGAGGAACAAAATTTTCTTCTCTCGACATTTTGTACTTCTTTTATCTTAAATTTATTGCAATATATTCTATTATAGGTAGTTTTAAATTTTTATATTTAATAAATTATTTTATTATATTATCCTTTAAACTATTATTTTAATATTTATATATTTTTTTAATTTTCTTAATTTACGTGTAAAAAAATTAAAATTAAAAATAAAAACAACACAATCATTTTTCTTCCTTTTTTAGTCTCCACACCAAGACGAATGATTCAATACAAAAAATATTGGCTTGACAAATTGACTCAGCTTTCTTCCTATCATGAGAGGCTGAAATGTTACTGATCGTATCTTAGAAACGTGTGGAAGAATTTGTACCTTTCTGTGCATGGTTTGACTTCTCACTGCTGTACTCAATTGCCAATATTATTTCATGAAATCTATGTATATTGAAAATAGGTCAGTCCTCGATTCTCACCACCATCACAAACTTTGTTTTAAATACTTTCTTATTTATTTATTTATTTATTACTTTCAATATGTAGGTCATCCTTTTAGGTCGAGTCTTCTCTAAATCCAACATGAAATCTAGGATCAGAAATTGGGAATGCATTCTGCATATAACATGACAATGAAAATACTCTTCCTTGGAAGGCTAGTTTGAAATTTGTGTATCTAGACATGGACTGAAGGGTACTGTGTTTTAATTGCCCCAAATCTGTGAGGTAATTTACCAGGAAGGAAATGTATTATTGTTGATAATTGCCTTGAATTTTCATTTTAACCTATGTTTGGTTCGGTCAAACGATGGAAACGGCGGGGGATTGTTATTGTTATTTTCTTAATTACTTAAATATGAAGTTTTCTTTTTGGCTTGGAGTATTATGGATGTGTTTATTTATTTATTTTTTACTCAAAAGCATGTTATAAGTTATAAGGTGAAGAGGTACTATTTATATAGTAGAAGGAATTAATGCCTTCATTTTTAGAATTTGAAAAGCTGTTAAACCAGCATATAATGATATTATGAGAGAATTGATGGAAGTGAGATTCGAACTTTAAATCTCCAATTATATCCTTTAACCACTTTAGCAAATGGTTGGGAACATTAGATGTAAACTGAGACTGGCATTGTTTACTTCATAGGATTGTCAGCTAAAAGTAAAATGAATGGACGAAGGCATGCAACTATATATTTCTATTGAGAATTTTTTTAGAAAATCCATTTGTACGCAGTTGGTTTAACACTTTTTGCAATCATACCAGCTCCGAAGTCTGGTTATTTTCAAGGAATTGCATAAGCATTTTGATACTTTCTTGCTTTGCATTGCCTCCCGACATACATCTTCCACATTTTCTAGTAATGCATAAGCAGCAATATCTTAAATATCAACACAATCAGCATATCTTAAAGGATTTGGGCCAACAATTCAACCAGTTGAACCATCACTCTGTGGCGTGGCCAATACTCTTTACGCTTCACTATAACAATACTGGCTGAAACTGACTAGGGAGTTATTGTTTTTTGTTTTTTTACTTTTACCAGTCTTAAGCTTCATATTTTACAAATTCCGATGGGAATGCAAAGTTATTGTGATGGATTGTGTGCATTCTCTTGAAAAGAAGTTTCTTTCAATAATTCTGTTATATTGATTGTACCTTTATAGTCAAACACCCGCCTTAAAAAAACAACTTCCATAAGTTATTCTCTAATAAAATGTGTCATTGTTGAGCCTTGTAATATTAGCTTATAAATGAATTTGGTTCCAAACATACAAAAAAAAAAATAAAGGAATAAAAAAAGTAATTTTGAATTAGGTTAACTTAAATTAAAATAAATTAACTTTTTAAGTTTCAGGTCGGGTTATCATCTAAAATGTGTCATTGTGGAGCCTTGTAACGCGGGCTTGTAACCAAATGAAGCATTAAGTGAGTTAAATATGGATCCGAGTAAAGTAGATCCATCCCAATGTTCATTCTACAATCTACATGATGAATAGCTCGATCGATCTGAATGAATTGACACCAGAATCCAAGTAGGATATTTTCTCCGATCGTATATATCCAGCCTCTTAAAGCACCATATACATTAACATTACGATCTGCTGAGCTGGGATTACTAAATGAAAAATGAAAAGGCCAGTCGGTCCTTCTCATGGGGAACCACAACTCACTTTTTGCGACGGAAAGCTTCTCAACCGCTTGATCGATCACTGTGCCCTGTTGCCAAAACCTACTTTTGTTGTGGTGGCAGCAGGAGGGGCCGGCATGACTTGCAATATAGAGCCAAGTTGACTCCTGTGTTAAATTTGATTTTCCTCTTGCATGTTGATGCTGTGACCTTATGATGAGAATAATTAAGTAGCTTGAAAGTTGAGCGGGTTTTGCTTTTGAACTGTTGTTGTTAGGTTTCATTGGGTTTTATTATGTTTCAATTCCTCGTACACGCTTCCAGGTTCGAGACTCTCGTGACCAGCTGATCGGAGAGGTCCAAGAAGACCACACTTTAAAAACAAGTAAATCCACACATATTAGCAAGTCTCCTTTTTATTAACTGGTTAACACTTTATTTTCCCGGGCTTAAACATCTTGAAAAGAATAATCCTAAACATGATACAATAATTTATGATTTTGCTTACGTCGACAGGGCCCTTTGAAGTGATTGGGGAGAGGAACAAAATATACTGCGACTATTTACTCATTTTCTCTGATTCTTTAATTAATGATCTACTCGTTAATGGCATCTGTCCTAGCCCATATATATCTTGGTCAAGGCCAGTCCAGTTCTTCCGGCCATTCCCATGTAGGCTCTTTTAGATCATCAACCATTTCCCAAACGCCACCTTCACGGTTTTCTGGGAGATCAGAATTGTCCAACCTGGTGGGTGAAGTTCCTGATGATGAACTGGTCCTCTCCATCATTGTGGCAATCTGAGAAGAAGATGCCGCAGCAGCATCCAGAATTTGTGGTATACGAGATACAGATTCCTGGGGGCGCCTATCAAATGCCGCAAAGCTGCCTGATACCACATAGACTCGGCACAAGCTGAATTCATGCCTCAACTGCACGGACTGAATAAACAAATGAACAGTGATGGAAAATAGCTAGAATACGTACGGCTTGTCAATGAGTTTAAGTCCAAAATGAGTTTTGTTATATTTCAAGCACCTTGGGAGCAGAAGGATCAGCTGGGTTGGCTGTTGCTTCAATGGCTCTATACTCATGCATCTTCCATTTGGTTTTCCTACCCCTGGGAGCTTTCCCCTCGTAAAAGACCATGGTTTTCTTCACTGCAATCACCCGGCTGTCGGACGAGAAGACGTAGCTGGGTGACCCTGTAGCTTTCCAGTACCCAGCAGCAGTAGTTCGGCTGGGCCTCGCCCCACGAGCTTCTCTTTCTTGCCTTTGTGTAAAGAAGAACCACTGCTCAGTGTCTCCTCGGCAATTCTCTCCAGCAAGCTCTGAAACATGCAACATTGGGAACAGGTTAGTCAATCTTTGATTTACCTATATATGTGCGTATAAATTGCATGGTTGTGCAAAAGTGAAGGATCCGAAGGCAGTATACGTACCTGGTAGTTGCCATGGCTCGAGGTTGCATATGTCCACGACAGGTATAACACGTTGCATGTCCTGTCGTTGCCCATCTAACATGTTGCGGAGATAGAACGAAACAAGCTCTTCCTCTGTCGGATAAAAGCGGAAGCCTACCAGCAACTCCTCCATTAAAGAAAGCTCTTTGAGTTTATTTTCTTGTTTGTAGATCTTTGTTCGTACGCTCTTGAAAGTCCTGAAGACCCCATACTTATATATATATACGTGAAGCTGGGCTTGATGGAAACAGGAGGGAGAGAGACGCCGAGTGAATTTGGAAAATTTGAGGAGCCCTGAGGTTGGTGGGGACTTCCACGCGGTTATGCAGATAGAAGGCAATGGTTTGTCCACCTTGTAATGGTATTCCTCTTGGCAAGATATGGTTAATCGCTGTCCAATGAAATTATGTTTTGAAGCAGTCAGCACCTGTCACTTTTCCTCCCAGTTACGCTCCAGTCCGTAAAATGCATTTTCAGTCCTAATATTTTGCGTGTTTTCTATTTCAGTCATAATACTTTTCCCTTTTTTAATTGAGCACTAAAACTTTACAACTACATAAACAATTAGTTTTAAAAATTTTTAATTTTTTTCAATGAGTCCTAAAACTATGTAAATGTGGAAGCTGTTAGTTCTAGAACTGATCACATTTGTTAAATTACAATTTAAACTATTTGGTGACTACTTTCAATAAATCTAAACTATTAAATAATTTTATATAAGTTAATGAACCCAAGGTCATCAAAATTCCAAATCAAATATAAAAATCTTACCATTTTACAATTTATAATATGAAAAATGATTTGGTTTAAGGTAAAATCTTAGTTTGAGTAGAATTTTGTAAAATCATAATTCAACTCCTAAAATTTTTAGAATTTCAAGGACTTACGATTTCACAATATTGGGTGAAAAGATATAATTTTATGTTTAATTGTACTTATCTAATTTTAGATCAAGTCAGACGCTTAGTAGTTAATATTTCATGACCAATAGAAGTGATAAACTTAATTTATTATGCTAACACTTACTACTTATGATTCAAAACCTTATGTTTGTATCTACACTTTTGTACAATTGATGTTATGTATATCTTTTGGAGTGATACTCTATGTTTTTCTAAAATAATAACAAATCTTGAAGTATTTGATTATGGTTATATATAAGTAGTAATTATCGATGAGAAATAATTTAAAAATCATTGTGTCTAAAGCCTTTATTTATATTCATAATTTAATACTCATTTCACTTTTTAATTATATTTATCTGAATCTCTTTCAATTACAACATGAATATTGGTTTCAAACTTATTCTTATATATCAATAGTCAAAAATGAAAATCACTTAAACAAAAATGTAGAGCACATTTTAGGACTAAAAATGCATTTTACCCAACGTGTCCTCATCTGCACTTCATGTACATGACTAAATCTTGGGCCTCAGATCTATTTTTCTCAGGGTTAAAAGCACCAATAGTCATAAACCTTTAATTCTCCTTGGTCCCAAATTATGATTTTGTTATCTATTGGTCTTAAGTTTTTATAATTTTTTACATATTGGTTCTCACTCATAAGTAAGGTTGAGTTGATGTAAAAATCTGATTTATAAATAATTTTTTTATTTTTTAAATGGTTCATTTAACTATAAAACAAATCATGACACATATTAAATAATAGAAGACAGCTATTGAATTTGAATTTAAAAAGTTGATTTCAAACAATTAAATGAGAGTTGATAAATTTAAAGTATTCAATAACCTTCTTCTAATAAATTTTAAAATGTATTACTATAATTTTTAAAAATCACTTGACCATTTCATCCATCAATTTTTTATTTTTATAAATTATTTACATGTGTCAAATCACTCATCCCTAAGCTTAGAGAGCAATATAGAACACGTTATAAAGATTTAAAACCAATATATAATCAAAGCGGAGCCAATTCAGGATGAGGAATTAATAGTGCATTTTACCGCCTTTCTCATGATTTGTCTCGGTACATTGATTGCTTGTGGCCTGTGGAGCAGGTCACTCGCTGCCACCTGGCTCCAAAAGTAAGCTTTCTGTACCTTTTTCTTTTTCCTCTGTCTGTTACTTATGTGAGTAGCTCTATCTAGCAGATAACAAGGAAAAGATCTGCAATAACTTTATAAAAATAAACTTTACAAACTAAAGTTTTTATATTTTCCTTAAAATGTAGAACTCATTTTAGGACTAAAAATAAATTTTCCCCACTATATTTTAAGGAAAATATGAAATACATGGTAATAGGACTTCCAAACAAGGAAAAGATCTAGCAATAACTTTATAAAAATAAATTTTATAACTAGGTTTTAGAGACACAAAAACTTGTTTTTATATGCCATTTATTTGTCTCTAAAAATTTTAGAGACAAATACATAATTGTCTTCAATAAGTGTTGCCAAAAATGTTTAGAGACAAATAGGAAACAATTATTTTTTTCTCTTAAAAAAATAAATTAGGAACTATTATATTATTCACCTATAGTAATTTAGACGACACATCTATTTGTTGTTAGAGATAAAATTATTTACGCCACCAAAGGAAAAAAGAAATGGATAAGGAGAAAAACAACACTGATTTTTCTCAAGCCTTTAACCCTTTTTCAGTTTTGAACCCAGGACCCCAAATCTATATTCCTAATAATACATTAGCATTCTAACCATCAAGCCTATTGTGCGTAGCTATTGCTTGAACTGAATTCTTTTATTATCTATTTTGCTTATTCTTTTATTTCAAACAATTATTTATTTATTTTTTATTTGTTTAATTAAATTTTCAAATGTCACTTATTTCCATGACACTTGATACCTTAATCGTGTGTTGTCTTATATATTCTTTATTCTTTATGCTTTGATTTTCATTTTTAGAGGTATTCATACTTATTACAATTTTTTTATATGCTAAATAAAGCAAAGTCCTATTACCATTTATTTCATATTTCCTTTAAATATAGGGGGGAAATTATAATTTTTTTTCAACAAGTTCTAATCAATGCCCCACATAAAGGCAGAGAGAAAACTAAACAGGGCGCCAAAAAAACACCAGAAAAATTAAATTTATTTTTTTTCTTTTTTTCTTTAGATGTATAAAATAAAGTGAAGGTTTGCGAAAAACAAATTTTCATACAAGAAACCATACGAAATGGTGTCACTTCTTAACAATATTGAATGCACTTGCATTTTAGTTCTTTTTAAGACAGATATATATGTTCTTATGGTAACAGATCCATAAGAGGTCATATATTTAGAGACAAATGGTTGGATATTAGAGTCATTTATTTTATTTGTCCCTAAATGTATTTTTTCTTAAAATTTTATTCAGTATTAGAGACAAATTCTTCTAGATTTATAAGCAAATAAATATTTGTCTCTAAATATACAGATTGGAGGCAAATATCACATTTGTTCCCAATTATCTGTCTCCAATCTTATGTTTTGGTGTAGTTTAATACATATCATACAAAATTTTACATTTAACTGAAACTCAAATTTAGTTTTTTTTTTTTTAGTAAGAAAGGAAAGAAACAATGAAGAACAAATTACACAAAATAAGCCAACCTAAGACTCATAGACTTCAATTGGTGTGTGTAATCTACTACAGATCAGCAGACCACCATTATTGAGACTCTTAAATTGGTTAACCATCTAATGAATCTTATTAATATCCTTTGTCGCGTCCAAATAGTGGAGCTATAATCTACAATTTGAAGGAACCCGACCAAACAATCTATTAAAATAGTAAATTTATTCATGCCATACAAACTAGCTTCCTTCATTGTAACAATAATAGCTTTAATCTCCTTACAAATTATATATGGGTTTTCTCTAAGGAAGCAGGAGAAATCACGAGACGATGCAGATAAGGGATCTTAAAAAGACCAGGCTATCGCACCCATCCTTGTCCTAGGATTCCAAGCTCCATCAACTTGAAAGATTATTGGTTGGGAAAAGGTTACATTATTAACCCAGCATTTAGTACGAAGAGAAGGTCTAGGAAGAAATGATCTAATGAAATGACGCTTGTGTTGAGCTACTGGCCTTGTTTCATGGATGAGGATATCACTATTTTGAATGATCTGATTTGAGTCCATACTAGTATTTTGGAAGACCTTAGAGTTGGGACGACCCATAAGCTCCAAAGAGTAATGATAATATAGTCCCTAGTTTCTGATTACTAAGTCCAATTGTTTGGTAGGTTTCAAATTAGCCATTGAAGGAAGTCCTCATTAAGTTTAGGTTGAACAATAACAGGGATGTTATCTTACACACTTTTAACTATTGGCCAATGCATAAATAAGTGTGTTATATCTTCTTCCAAGGCATCACAATGTGGGCAACATGCTAAAATTGGAATACCCTACTTAAGAAGCTTAGATATAGTTGGTAAAGCGTTACTAATGCAGTTCAAAATAAAGGTTTTATATTTTGCTAGAACACTTGAGGCCCACAACCTTTTCAGAAACTTATTAATATTGTGGATAATTAAGGAACTCAAATTATGTGAGATGCTTTGAAGCTGAGCAACATAGCCTTTCTTTGTCGTGAATACCTCATCTTCAGCCCTTTCCCATATTGGCCAATCACTTAATCCCTCATCTGTTCGCCTAGTTCTTTTCATAATTGCCCACACCATTTCTTTAGAAAAAAAAATTGAGTATAATAATGGAATATTCCATAAGGTTAATTTGGCAGTAAAAAGATCTTTGATTCTAATAACTAGTCTAGAAAGAGATCTAGGATCAGTTGGATTACACTTGTGATTAACAAGCTTATCTAGGGGAAAGCCAAGAATTCGGTAATCTCACCAGACATCTACTAATTTACCATCACCAATTTTCCAACATAGTTTCTGCTTTAAGAAATCGTGCCTAATAAGTAAGCTTTTCTACACCATAGTAAGGTTAGAGCCCATACCTGCCTTCTAAAAAGATTTCTTTCTACCATACTTAGCTTGCAGAACACAACACACCAATGAGCTAAAGTTGTTATGCATGATTCTCCAAAAAGATTTGGCAATGAGGGCTTGATTAAATATTTTCATGTCAAGAATATGCAAACCACCATGCCCCTTGAGAAGTAAAATAAAAAACCTATTGTAAAAATATATTCCACCCTCCCGATCTAAACCTTGCCATCAGAATTTAACCATTTATAGGTTTATAATTATTCTAATATCCCAGGAAATGAGCAAAATTAAGTAGTTTTTAATCACCTTACGCATTTATGGCAACTATGTTTTTTAGTGCCTAAGAAATGAAATATCGGGTCTGCAACCTTGTCATATTGTTTCATATTAATATATTGGTTTATCTTCTTTTCAAGTTCCTGACCCTTAAACATTTTGGGCATTTCTAGAATTCTTCAAAATAAGAAACTTGGAGGAGATTTGTGGACATCTACCAACCAAGCTTAATAGAGCTAAGCAAATTCCCCTATAATTGAACCCAATGCGACTCCGCACGCCCGTCATAAGGTAAAAAGATATAGTACATGTGCCACCCCTGGGAACACTATCTACTCCACACAAGTGTTGTCTTCTTACCAAACCTGAGGAGCCTCGTATATCCCAAAACCTATAATTTCCCATTCATCTTCATTTTATACTTATTAGCCCTTAATTTCCATTAACCATGTAAATTCTTTTCCAAGTTAGGCATTAGAGTGTCTAGCAGGTGTTTCGCCCACTACCCCTAGTGGTTGGATTCTAAAACCAAGGAAGATTGGCAGACCTGACCTGCCTCATACTTGCATTTTCATACTCGAGCTCCCTATTCAACTAGGACCTTGCACATTAGGAATTAATATTGGTGCACCAGTGGGAAGAGTAATGGAAAGCCCAAAAAATTATCTACCCATGAGTTACACAATAGATTTGTCGACTTCAATTGCTATATCCATAACTAGGAGCCTTAACTTGAGACCTTTCATTACCATATGCCTCGATGAACCTAGGAAGCATGAGCTCAGCTGAGGCTTCTACCCTATCAGTTAGATACTTAATACACCAACCTAGCAAGAAATGACACCTTTTTGAAGCTCTTGACAAACAAGGTGATCAGTAAGGACATTCCTTTTCCCATGCTTCATACCCCTATCATGTCCATGCATATTAGTATAAAAAAAACCTTTTAAGTAAATATAGAACAAAATGATGACAATCATTAATCTCTAGACCTTGGAAATCTTAAGAGCCAACTCTACTTTGGGAACAACCATTTTGGCATAGTCGATCTTGTCCTCCAAGACAAGTCCAAAAGCCACAAACGTCATATAGGGTTGTATGTATTTTCATGTTACCACTGTATTCTGGGACCATAGTTTATGGCCCACCATCTTCCTACGGAACTATAGTCCATGGGCCACCAATATCATCTAGCACCACAGTGTATAGGCTCCCCACATTTTATGGGATTGACTAGACCTATAGGATATCACTGACCTTTGAGATCACCACTGCTTGTAGGCCACAAACATCTTATGCGGTAACTTGGCACCTCAACTAGTTCATGATGCTAGGAACCTCTATCACCCCTAGAGCCCACGCCTCAAATAAGGATGTTTAACACCTACAAGTAGCCCTAAAATGAGCAAATTATTACCTCATGCTAACTACTTTCTAGATTTGGCTCGTTACTCTCAACAAGTCAAGTTCGGCATAAAGGACTACACCTTAAAACACTAGTTTGACCATCATCAATTAGTTTGAGCTGCTCCTTATAATGTAAAAGAATTGTTAGGAGTTGAAAAATGCAATCATAGGGCCAATAAAGTGAGGCAAGTTAGGACAGCTCATTAAGGAAATTGTAATAAGCTCCCGAGTAGCCGACCAAAGCCAACAGGAGGTAGCTAATACATTAGTCCAATTAGTGGCAAAGAATGAAGGTAGTCAACTACTGATTCGCATGTTTTTAGATAGGCCCACCAAAGATGAACAATCTCTCTACATTTACTCAATTACTAAGATCCCATGTTTTTTATGGGTATTAATCTTATTGTTAGATCATCACTTCACACTCTTCCCGCAACTTCATAAGTATCACGTAGTGTTCCAGGTAATAATCATCTGCCAGGTAAAGAGGATATTGATGGACATATGAGTTCAATTTTACATGATTTATCAACACACTCTAGATTGGATGAACGTAGATGTTCGAGCTTTCCTGAGGCTTTGCACCAACCTAGTATATGTAAAAATGTTAACATGCTAGGCTTGGGCCGAGTTTAGCTAATCCAAAACCCTCCTTACAAGTAATCAAGTTCTGTGCCAATCTATTGAAGGTGCATGTTTAATTTTTTAAGACTTTTTTTAATATATTTTTACGTATATTTTCAAAATAATGTGTATGTTTACAATTAATTAATAACTAAAAATATCATAAAATGATGTAATATGTGATAATTTATGTTAAATTATAATTTTATTTTGAAATATAATCATATTTTAAATATAAATGTATTGTTTTAGCAGTTGTGTGGGTAGGGTCAAGTAGGATTAGTTAAATTCGTACCCTCCACATTGTATTGTAGGTAGGGTTGAAGTTGGGTTTAGATGGCTGGGTTCGAGAACGGTAGGGGTGGGTTAGGTATTTCTTGACATCCCTAAGTATATGGTGCCAATAGTCAACCTATCCCAATTGAAGGAATAATCACTCTTCTTATCACCATAGGGAAATAGCTAGCTAGGGATGAGGAGAATAACAAACAGGCTATCACATGGGTGGACTTTAATGTCATCAGCTTCTAATCTCCTTATAACACCTTATTTGACATACACTGTGAACTCACTTTTAATGTCCATATCGGCTGTAAGACCTGAGGCCCCTAGATTTATTAGTAAAACCATGGTTATTAAAATCTCGTTTTAAGTCATAAAAACATACGTTTTTACGACTTTAGAGGTGTAAGATATTTAAAAACGTAATGGAAACGCAACTCTGGATACAAACGAGTATAAATGCGTTTCTAGTCATAGAAACGTAGAAACATTGAGATTCTATTACTCTAGTCTTATTGGGTCAGACCTATAAAAAAAATATATATTGGGACTAAATTGTACATTCCCGGAAGCTGGGGACTGGAGCTGTAATTACGTAGTAGAAGGATTCAGGCACGGCCTAATGCCAATTCTGATCCTTTATTCTCTAGTGTGTTTCATAATACTTCTAGCATTTGTAAAATTGTCAGTTAAGGCACCAGGTGCGTGCACTACAACAAAATAGGTTTCTAGTAATGTTTTCCTAGTGACCTTTTTTACAAATGTTGCTAAACATAATTAAGAAATAGTTAAAATGACATTTAATATAAATGTCTCTTTAACTTGGCATTTTTGTAACATTTCATGGAGCATTTGTTCGAATGTAATTAAAATGTGATTCCTGACATTTGTGGAGTTAAAGTAGCTTAAGTGTTTTTTTTATACAAACATTTAATACATTTTGCATAAATATTAATATTATTATGTTCAATTCATCCTAGAATCAGGCACATTTTGTATAAAATACATACTATTTTCAATATTTTAATATTCCAAACAAAAATATAACTATGTAACAAAGTATCTTCAATTTTATTCAAATAAAAAAATAATTAATTCTATTATTATTTTTAATAAAATACATAAATAATTATTAAAACGGATTTTTTAATTACTTAAACCAAAACCTGCCTCCCCTCTACAGAAACACCAAGACCAAACCCTGAAGCCCTAGTTAACCTAAAAATTTGCCATATTCCACTAAATTAAGCACAAAATGAATAAGATTTTGGGTGCAAATTACATGTTTATGATACTTTTTTTAAGACAATTTAAATTTTTTTATATTTTTCATAATTTGTCTCCAATTTTTTTTTTGTATTTTTTATAGAGTCTTACGACTTTATGACTTTAGAACAATCAAAACAATTCTAGGTAGAAACCTGTTTTTGACAACTTTGAAAAAAACATCTTCAATGGTTTTGTGCTTATGTATCCATGGACAATTTGGATGCCCTGGCCTTAGAAAATTTTGATCTCAAGGATAAGCAAAAGTTGAAGTAAGGTTCCCTAGTGAACAGGCTAGAAAAAGTGACTATGAACTTGTTAGAATGAAATGGAATCATCAGAATTAGCACCGACCTTCTGTTGGAGTTGGAAATTGAACTAATCACACTGTTTAGGAGTACCAAAATGTTTTTGCCTGGTCAGCTGCTAACATGTTACACAATTATCATATATAAACTAAATGGAGATCCCAAAGCCCAACTGATTATCTAAAAGAAATGAACCTTTATGTCAGAGTGATAAAAAGCCAAATGAATAGAGGTGGATAAGTTGTTAGCGGTCGGCTTCATTACTAAGGTATACTACCCGACGTGGCCTACTAATGTGGTACTATTTAAGAAGAGCATAGCTTAAGGGCCTTTTTGTCAAGGTTAGCCTAGTTTGATTATGTCTCTAAAAGATACTTGAACAAGTGACTCATGAATACTGCCAAGATGGATGACACTTGGAGAATATCATTACATCAATTTTGCAAGAAAGTGACCGAAACTAGTGACTAAAAGTTAATCACTAGTGCGCTCATTCACTAATCAGTGGCTGTGCAAAAGTGTTGTTTAGGTTAGTGATTCCTATCAATGGCCCAAGCTGTAGCTGCCAATCAGTTAGAAATGGGGATGCCAATTTAACTGTTGTTGCCTTTTAGTGGCTAGGTAGATTTAGGGAAATATGTTTTTTACAGTTTAGGATATTGAATTAGGGCTTAAGGTATTCTATTTAGGGTTTAGAGTTTGCAAATAATTATTCAATATAAAAAAAACCTACAAAATGGATGAACTTAGCCACTGAAAAATGACTACATTTATCACCTTATTGACTGCATTCGAGAAAAATTGCTATCGCTTACTTAGCAACTTCGACTAACTTGGTATGTTGCTACCTATGTTTACTAAGGGATTGATCTTGTCAGTCGCTTCAAGTAGGAAATATCCACATTAAGCATGTGGGTGATAAAGGTTCGATGGCTATGTGAGGGCTTTTAAGTCTTCTCACCTGTAGCTACTGACCTTAGCAATTGAAAAGCGATCACCACCTTTCTAACGCCTTTAAAACCAACCTTCACCTGATTCATACTCTCAAATAACATATTCTCTCATTTAAACACTCTCATGTCTTGTTTTCATTATCTAAGAGGTAAGGACATGATGGAGCTGCTATTCTTCCTTTCATCTCCACTTTATTAGTGAATTTGTACTGTTTTATTCTTTATTTTCAGTGTTTTTCATCCTTTTTTGTTGATGTATAGTTTCATGCATGTGAGTGTTAACTTGTTGCATGAGTTAGTTTTTTGTTTGGAACTTTACTTTTAGAATTTTGAGGTGATTAGAGTTAGGTTTAATGTTATTTTAATGTATTTGTTTGTTAAATTCTATAGTTAGTTATTGAAATATTAGCATATTTGTTGACACCAAAATATGTCTAGGTACTAATTTTTGTTTAGTTTTAGGGTAGAAAAAAATAGTGTAGGAGCATTTCTGTTTTCTGGGGGTAGTTTGGTCAATTGTTAGGATATTTTGGTTATTTTTGTCATTTTAGGGTTAGTTGGTCTAGTCACATTTAGGTTACATTGTTGTTCGTGCTATACATATTTAGAAATGTAGGATTGTCATTTAGGATCCAAATAGGAATTAATTTAGTTTAGGTACTAATTAGGGGTCCTCGAGGTTTTTGGGGGTTAGTTTAAGAAAAAGGAAAGAGTTTGGGTTTGAATTGAAGGTTGTTAGGAAGTTTTGGCCAAAATTGGTAATTTTGGGGCAAATCTAAGGTAAATTGGGCAATTTTACAAAACTCAGGTAAAATATGGCAACTTCCTAAAGTTTAGGGCTGATTTGACAATTCCTGAAAGTATTGTGCTAAATTGTAATTTCGTATAAAGTAAGAGGCAAGATCAACAACTTAAGAGTTCTTCTGGATTTGGACAAGTATTTAGAACAGATTGCGTGCTACCAGATTTAAACCTCCACAAATTCTATTTTGAGAATCTTTGATCTCAAATTTTGGTTGTTAATCACGTTCATGACACTTGCTCTTTAAATAGGAGTTATTATAACAAAAGAAATTCGCAACCTTAAGCTACAGCCAGAGAAAGGTAAAACTGCATCGTTAGTCCCTATTTTCTCGCAACCCTTCACCCTAGAGCCCTAAGCTTTGCCTTCCATCTGCCGCCGCCCCTGGAGCTACTCCCAGCTACCCGACACGTCCCGTCGTCAATCCATCGCCATCGTCGTCAAACCAATTGCTCCTTTACGCTGCCGACATCACCGTCCGAGCACGGCACGCTCCGCTTCGTCCAGCCTCGGTCCTCGGCCACCAGCTGTCCGTCATCCTCGCCACTGCATGCCCCGACATCGCCGTCCGACTCCGAGCCTCCGCCTGTCGAATTGCCCCAGCCGCTAAAGGAATCAGAGGAGATCCGATAGCTACCCGGCTAGCACACCCGCAACCTGAACCAGTCAACCGTCTGACTCATTCAAACTTCTTCTCTTTTCGGTGAAACCCTGTTTAGCCACTATCTTTTCCTTTCGTTCATTCAAGTCCTCATCCTTCTCTATATTTGCAAATAAGTCACTTCAGTACTTTCTTTTTATTCCTTCTATATTGTTATTTACTTTCTTTGTTTGAGCATGCATCATTCAAATTCCTCATATTCCCAGAGATTTAGGGTTAGCATGTGTAGCCTTTTATATTTTTTAAATGTTTTAATTTTAATTTTAATTTAATTCACATAACGCATCTCAATTTCTCAAAGATCGCACTAATTAGAAAAAGTTTCATTCCATGTGGGTTTTGTAAAATTCTAGGATGAATTTAGGATAATAAATTAACAATAAATTTCAAAATACATATCCGGGTGATCTAATAGGATTTATGGTTTGGACTGATAATTATATAAAATCTTTTAAATAAAAATAAATAAAAATAAAATAAGTTATATGTCCATATCTGGGTGGCCTAATAGGATCCATGGTTTAGAGACATTAAAATGTACATACAACAAGTAAATCTAGTAATAATATTTAAAGGGTCCATATCGGTGGTTTGATTAGAATATATGGTTTGAGAAATTAATTAAATATTCAATAACAAGCAAAACAAGAATTTCAATCAAAATAAAGTGCCAATTTTATGACATTAGAATAAAGTTATTTTACCATAACCGTACTCCCCGAACCTCTTAAACTCTTGTAGACTATTTTTAGATGTCTAATCGACCTATATGTAAATATATTGGTGTTCACTCCTAAAAACACATTGCTATAATTTTTTATTATTTATATTCATACTTAGTATTCAATAGAGTTGGTTGATGGTTAGTTGTTAAATTTTGTAGTTAGTTGTCGCATTTTGTGGTTAGTTGGTGATTTATTAGCATATTATTAAAGGTTATTTGGTTGTTAGTTTTTGAAATGATAGTTAATTTTAAAATTAGTTGTTATAATATTTAACATTTGTAATTTTTATTATTTAAAATTTAATTTCTATTATTATATAAGTGTTATGCTAGTGTTAAATTAGTGTTAAATTTGCAGTTAATTATTGAATTGATTCATTATCAATTGTATGTGTCAAATTTGTGGTAAAGTCCATCAGAAGTATATTAACTTTTTTTTTTATCCCAAATGGGTACCTAATTTTTAAATTTGTTCTATCAAACTACATAAAGGCATATAGTGGAATGCAACTGAATACTTTTTGTCAATTTTACCGATAAATCTGATAAAAAAATACTGATGTGACATTAAATAATATTAAAGTAAATCATAAAATAACAATTTTGGGCCTTAAACTATTTTCAATTACTAATTTTAATCTTAAACTTCTAGATCCACCTCCCATACCCACTTGATCAATGAAATCCAAAAAAAAAAAACCCAACCTTGTCCTCCACTGTCAACTAGTCCTCCTCTCTTCCTAGAACCGCTACCTGCGTAGCCTTAGCCATAGTAACACCACCGTTCTCCCATCATCTTCACAACTGTTAGACTAAACTCTCTTAATGCCTCTTATTTCCCGGTGGCCTCAAGTTGCTTTGAAGCATAAGGCCGAAATTTCACCTAGATCTGACACTATCAAGAGAGACACATGGGGAAGCTAGAGGCGATTCCGAGTAAGATGCGAAGGCTATGGTGGCAGAGGTAGTCAAAGGAGAAAAGCGAGATGTGATGGCCTTAATGTGACATCAAATTTGCCTAATTCTTCTTCTAACTAAATGCAACAATTTTCTCTATTTCTCGTTCATTGTTATAACCCTCACCGGTGGCACCACAATCCTCTATTTCCTGTCAACATGACCGATATTTTTGCCAGCAAATTCCCACCTATCGGGCTACAGAGGTTGATTGAAAAATGTGAAATTGGAGAACGTCTGACTAGGTTGAGCGAAATCAATTGAGTGATCACACTGGCCATCCTAATAAGAACTCTTAGTTCATTCGATCTTGCCAGAACTCCATGTCCATTTTCAATCCCTCACTGTCAAGACCTTGTATGCCTTTTGGAATTGGCGAATCAAGTTGAAAAACTACTTGTGTCGATTGGTGTTCGATTTTGTTTTGTTGAACTAAATGTTGTTGTTGTATGTGCCTTGGATTTAAAACTGAAAAGGGTGATTTGGTTCTTTGAATTGGTTGGTTATTTGAAGGATAAGATGTTGAAACACACGCTAGATGTTCTAATAAATGCCCATGTGGGTTGGATCAGAGGGACAATAGAATTGATTTTAGTGGAAGTTTAGATGCTAAAATTAGTAATTGAAAAAATTTAAAGACAATAGTTGTTATTTTAAATTTATTTTAGTGTTATTTAATGTCATGTAAGCATTTTCTATCCAATGTAATGGTCAAATTGACAAAAAGTACCCAATTAGGATGCACTATATAAGTTTAAGTAGTTCAATAAGACAAATCTAAAGATTAGGTACCCATTTAGGATAAAACAATAAGTTAAGTTACCCCTAGTGGACTTTAGCCATTAAATTTGTGTTAAATATAATTGCATTTCATTTCAATTTTTGTTTCTTTATTTTATTATTCTATCTAAAACTAATTAATACTAATGTAATATTAAAGCAATTAAATTTGTATTAATGCTAAACACTAACTCTAATACCAATTTCATTTCAATTTAATATTAATACCATTTCAATTTTTAAACAATGAAATTTAAATAAAACATTAGGGTTAGCAACTGATAACTTTAGTCACTATGGCTAAAACAGGCATTATGGTAGGGGGACTGATTAGTTGTAGTTAAGCCTTAGTCACTATCCCGTAAAGACTAGGAATATTGCCACTACAATTTTTAGTTGAACTTCAGTCCCCTTTTTGGCATTTTTTGATTGAGTTCCTATTAAAACTGCAGTGGCTATTTTATATCTTCCTTGTAATGTATACATTGAGTTCACCAATATGAACAAAGCGTGCCTTAAAAATAGCAACTTATTCCTCTACATTGATATGCTGGTTGATGCCATGTCCTGCTATGAGCTCTTCAACTTTGTGGATGCATACAATGATTACATCTAGATTTTCATGGAACCCGAGGATGTTGAGAAGATAGCCTTTGTTATAAAACCTACTATGTTCAGGCATAAAATGATGTTTTTTGGCTAACAATATGCTGGTGCAACCTATGAAAGATTGGTCAATAAGGTGTTCGAAGAATAAATCGGTCATATCATGGAAGTTTACGTGGATGACATCTTAGTGAAGAGAAAGAAGAAGGCAGACCACATAATTGACATAAGAGAGACCTTTAAGGATTGAAAAGTTGCAAATGAAGCTAAACCTAAATATGAGCTTTCAGGGTTGGGTCTGGGAAGTTTTCAAAAAAATTTGAGACCTCATTGTAAATAAGTTGCCCAATAATCTAAATATGTTCCACCAATTGCTTAGATGCATGATACCCTTAGGAATGTTCCTTTCCAACTAATTGGTCATGTGTCTTTCATTCTTTAAATTACTCAAGCATAAAAGGTATAAGTGGTAGGAAGGTTATGATTATACAGTCTAGATGATAAAAAAAGCATTTAGTCAAGTTTCCCGTATTACACTACCCTCTCCTTGGTAAGCATTGACTTTTTGGTTTCTAGAAATTTGGAGTAGTTGCCCTTGCCAAAGAATAATAAAAGACTCACTCTCAATATACTTTATAAGTAAAGTATTTCAAGGCATCAAACTGAGCTATCTTGTGGTAGAAAAGATCGTGTTGATAATGGTCACCTGAGCTCATACACTATAAGCATACTTCCAATCACATCATATTTCAATCATCATAAATCTTACCTTGAAAGTAGTGCTAAGTAAGCCCTAGTTGTTAGGGTGGATTTTCTATTGGTGTATAGAGCTAACCAAGTTTAACATACATTATACATCCAAGACTGCCATTAAGTTCTAAGTGCTGGCCAACTTTGTCTGTTCCAGCACCATCAGCGAAGTCCTTGCTAAAATAGAGACATGGACCACATATGGACTATTAAAATCAATAAGGCATTCTCAGGTGTAGGAGACTTGTTAGAGGATCCAAAAGAAACTAAGCTGCCTATACCATTCATTTATTGTTCCTGGCCATGGAGAATCAAGTCGATTACAAATATATGTTCGAGGATATGAGAAAACCTAAAGCCACAGGGGCAAACTTGCTAGAAGTCAGGTAGACTATAAGTTAGTTGTTGATTAAACGACCGAAGAATGTACAACTAGAGAGGATATCATGGAAAGGTACCTATAAGAAGTCAAAGTAATGATGAGGACCTTCACCAAGCAAAAATTTTTAAAATTTTGAGAACCAAGAATTGGAAAGCAAATGCCCTAGCTAGATCAGGAGCTTGCTTAGATTTGCTTGCCACTAGTTTTGTCGGGGACTAATTAAAATTTTCATTCTAAACAACCACATCTATTCTAGGGCCAAAACCATGAACCAAACTAGATTGACCCTATAATAATGTATCTTGGGAAATATATGCTCCCCAAAGATATGAAGAAGCTGAGTAGATTAGCATTAGATCGGTGTGGTATCACCTTTCCCTGGGAAAAAATTGTATGAAAAGAACTTAGGATTTGATCCTTACATTGGGTGTTTAAAACATTTTAAGGTTGAAATACACAATTATTGAGTTGCATAAGGCATTTGTGGAAACCATTAAAGGCCAATTTCCTTTTTCTAGAAATTGAGGAGAAATGAGTACTTTTAACCTACAATGTGAGTTAAAATAATGACTTGTGTGCAAAAATGTGACAAGTTCTAGTGATTTGTTGATGTGTCCCGATCACGATTTAAGAATTTAACACTAATCTCAAGTAGTCATTTGTAAAATGAGAAATAGATATTCTTGGCCCATTTCCCTGTGAAGTTGGCCAAAGGTGATGAGTGGTGGTAGACAGTAGGATATTTTACCAAATGGGTAAAGGCAAAGCCTTGGATAGGGAAAAGAATAAGTGATGATCAATTTCATCTTTAAAGACATCACATATAAACTCGGCAAACCTTGAGAACTAATGAGTAATAATGGGCCATAGTTTTTAGGAGTGTGGGTCAATGAGTTCTTTGAGGGACTACATATTAAAAACTCCACCACCTTGGTCATGCATGCTAAAAAAACTAAAAGGTATTACAATTTGTAGACCTGACTAAAGAGGTTCAAAGTAGGTGAGCTAGTGCTTAGAAAAATAGAAGCAACCAAAAAAACCAAAGTGAATGAAAAGGTACCGAAAATAGGAATGCATAGATAAAGTGAGATAAGGAGTGAGACGTGGAGCATATCCGTAGGCTGACTAAGAGGAAACGAATTAGAAAATATCTATAATGTATATTGCTTTAAAAAATATTTTGAACAGAGCACCACATATTACATCATTTGTAATGTGAATTAATGTGAATTTTTATCCGACAAAGGACTAATCATCCAAGAACAAAATATGAAAATGTGTTCTTGGCAATAATTAACAAATTCATGAGATAAAATCTAGTAGAATCTTAAAAAACTTTTGACATAACAAACATGCTAAGACAACAAATTAAGATAATACATCTCAATTAAAAAAAAATTATCCACACAAAAGCCTGACATATTCTAAGAAATAGAGCGTAGGTTAAAATAAAGTGCTTACATCACAAGGCTAAATGTTGCTTGATGTTATGTTTATAGATAATCAACTCAAAAGTTGGCACTTTGGTTGGTGATATAGCTTGTTGGCCTCCAATGTGTAAGGTTCCTTCCAAGAATAAAGTCTCTTCCATGCATCCTAATGTGCCATAGTTCATTGCTTGGTTTCCTTTTTCTTTTTTGGATATCCATCATCTTCGTATTGTTTTTCTTTTTCATATTACCATCCTTCACTTTGTCAGTAAGTTGCTTAAAGTTATATCATTTTTTTTCACTTGGATTGTTCCTCCACCATATCTAGTTGGGACTTGAGAGAGTTTTCAACAACCACATCAAGGGTTTCATCAATGGTCATCACACTTGGATCTTCAACCATATGAGTTCCTATTTTGGGCCGAGTGTTTGCTTTAGATGGAAACATGTTGGATTCCACTTCTAGATTTTTCACCCTAAGTGTGAGGTTGCCTCTTTAACATCAATATTGGCATTGATGGTAGCCAAGAATGGTCTATCAAAGGTAAGAGGCATTTTTCATTCTTATTTATATCTAGCACAACAAAATCCTATGAGGATAATCAAATAACCAACCTTCACCAACACATCCTCAATCATCCCCAAAAAAATACACTAAAGACTTATCCACTAATTGTAATGTCATATATAACTATCTTACTTCCAACCCAAGATTTTTGACAATGTAAAGAAGAATTGAATTCACACTAGAGCCTAAGTCATATAATACATTCTAAAAGGTGGTGTACCTAATGGTGTAAGGAATAGTGAAGCTCACGGAGTCTTGTAATTTTGGCGGAATCTTTCTTTGCACTATCGCACTACAATAATATATTAGGAACACTGTCTCAAACTTTTTAAATTTCCTCTTTTTGGCTAACTCATCCTTTAAGAACTTTAACCATTTTGGCATTTATGTGATGGCTTCCAAGAGAGGTATGTGGAGATGGAGTTTCTTGAAAAACTCCAAGAATTTCCTAAAGTTCTCTTCATCTTTCTTCTTTCCAAATTTTTGTGGGAAATGAAGGGCAGGCTTGAAAGATGTCACTTTAAGCAATGTTTCTTTTCATCCACTTATGATTGCTTAGCGCCTTCCTTGGTTAAGTCTCAACTTCTTTTTGACTCCTGAAAGAGATAACATGTTGCAAGTGTGTTACATGGATGATGTAAGGTTATTGTGGAGAGCATTAATAGCCCCGAAACTAGATAACCTTTATTTTATCTCTTATGTGAAAACTTGGCAATCTTCCAGTATTCGGCCAAAATCCTATTATTGGAACCAAGTCACAGACTCATTTATCCATTGCTAGCAACAACAATATCTAGAAAATTTGGGTTTCAATGAAACAATATTTTTCGATTAGTGATAAATACTCATAAGTGTATTGCTATTAAAAGTTTAAATAATTATTATACATTTTGAGTATAATTAATTTTTTCTATCAGGTTACTATTCACACTTTTTTACTATTCACCAATTACTATTCATTAGTCACTATTCATACACATATTTTTACTGTTTGTATGCATTTTCACTATTCATTAATATTAAATAATAATTATTTTTTTTACATAGGAAAAATCATCATTTGCCCCACCATTCACGAGAAAAATCATATCTGGAGCTGTAGATATTAGAACTAAGTAATTCCAAATTTATCTAAAAGCCAACACATAGATCTTTAACTCTGCTTCATTCTGAAAGCTAATTTGATCATTTCCATTGTTGAAATCTGATTATAAATGAGACCATTCGTTCTTTCATATGCTGAAGAACAGTTTTGGTAGAAAAATCATAACTTGAGTTACAGATATCTGATTTGAATGAGCAAGCTATCAATTTGAATATAAGGAAGAGATCTACAAGTTCCATGCTTTGAGTAAGAGCTGATTCAATGTCTACAATTGTCAAAAAATTAAAAGAAGTTGCAGCCCGCCTTTGTTGATTTGTATTTACCTACATTTTACTATTTTACCATTTCACCTATTCCAAAACTCTATAAATATGCACTTTGGGGGGAGGGCGAAGGCATGCCATTTCTTAGGCCTCATTTATGTTTTTGTATCAAAGTTAGCTTTTCCCCTTTGGTTTTGTTCTTGATTTCAATATTGAAGCTTTATCCAAATGTTTTCTCGTTCTCTTTCTTGTTCTTCCTTTGATCTTTCAGTCTATGTTCATTTCATCTTTATACATGTTGTTTACTTTTATCATGGCTAACTAATCTTTCTTTTGCTAAGGTGAAAGGATAAAGCTTTTGGTAGAAAGATTATAATTGATTTGAATGGATCACAATATTAACGGTATTTTGTTTCTTAATCTATTTAACTTCCCTCCTTGTTAAGTGGTAGTCTTGATTCATCATAGTCAAATCATTGATACAAAAAACTACTTGATTCATTCTGTAGAACGTGGCTAAGCCGGCTATATTGGAATCTTGAGTTATTGTGGACAAAGGTTAGCACGATGAATACTTGAACCCATTAGTAAGTGTTGGCATTTTAAGATCAATGAAAACTAATACTAACTAAATTTCCTGCTTGGAACCTCTTTTATGTGTGGATCCTAGTTGAGTGGTAAGATAGGCTAAAATTAATCATAACTGATATACTAAAAGTAGATCTCCTAACCTTAGCTATTTATTTGTATTTGAGTTTTTAATCAATACCTGTTCACACCTTACACCAAAATCTTTCTTTATTACCAAATCTGTAATTTGTATTACATAATTCACTTCCCTGTGGTTCCACACTCGAACTCATAAGATTTTATTACTTGCGACAACCTATTCTTAAGTTACAATTGCTAGAGTGCAGCAATTAGCATTAAAGTAAATTGGGCAAGGATGCATATGACTTTGGCAAATGGTTATAATTTATCTAATATTTACAAATGGGTGATTTCACTTTTGATCATGAAACCCATGGACCCACACCAAATCTGATGATACATATGAAATTTTATTCATGTTTTATGTTTGTGAGGTTGAAACACGTTGAATAAAGGCGTGCAATATGAGATTTGAGTCCTTTGATTCAGATGCTGGAAAGAGCCTGAGTTTACGATTTTGACATGGGAAAATTGAAAGATGTTGTCGAAATGCTATAGAGATTAGTTAACTTGATCTTAATTGCCATTTTTTGGTCCTATGTTGCGAAAAGCTTATAAGATAAGAGCTATGCTTGAAACATAGTCCTGTGTTTGCACATGAGTAATGTCAATTCACAAATGGACTTAATCGTTTGATTCAATCGAGTTTAAGGGGTGATGTGTACTAAATTGAAGTTACAAGGGTTATGTGTTTGTTCTAGTCAAATTTAGGGGTGAATTGTGGATTTTGGCCAATGGCAAGCAATTCTTTGTTATGCTACTTTTTCTCTTCCTTCAAAAAAGTAATAAAAATTAATAAAAAAAATAAAAAAAAAATTGTGTGCGCTTTTATGGTATGAAAATCCTGATGTCTTCAAAGCATTTATGGCACTGTAATTTGTACGGTTAGCTTCAGGGAGTAACAGTGGAGCGGGTCACCCATAGCATTAAAAGAAAGAGAAAATTAAGAAAACCCCCACATTGAGTGTGAAACTTATAGTTTTGTTCTCACTGTTTCAAATATCTACACTTATCCCTTGTCAAGTTAACATCGTTAATGACTACTACCATAAAAATGAGAAAAATGTCAGACTTGCTCCCTTGCCTTTTTTTCTATAAAAACTATTCCCCAAACTATTAAAATCCTTTCAAATCAAGCTAATTAATCTAAAAAATAAAATCACCCACAAACCCGTTTCCTAATCAAATTCTATGATAAGGAAGAAGATCAATTCTTTCAACTTCTCTTTCTGTTAATCGCTTCCAATGATCGAGCGGCTAATTCGTCGATTATAACCCACTTATACAGCTCTATTTATGAGTCAAATTCATCATTCGGCTATATGATGGCTGATTGGCGACGGCAAGCAATGGAGACAGACAATGGCTGACTAGAGAAACATGAGGGGTTGGTGGGGGCCAAACCTTCCTTGGTGAAATGCTCATCGGGAGGCATTCATCAAGGTGGCACGCATCGGCTTGGGCTGAGTTTCAGTTCTACAGCTGGAGCTATCCCAGAATGGAACAAAAGTGAGGATGATAAATGGAACCACGCCTCGAATGAATCTTTGACAAAAACCAAAATCATCCATCTCGAAATCAGACTAGAATAGTCCATCCGTTTCTTGTACCAAACTATAAAATCTCTTCATAAGGGCCAAATCTGGCCGATTTGCGACACTATTTGTGTGTGAGGTTGCTACGACAGATCTAGGTGATTCATGACGCCGTTTATGGTAAGGTGGGTGAGGTGCTCGAAGACGACAGAGGCAAAGGGACAAGACTATAGAAGCAGAGGATTTGCATGGCGATGAGCAACAATTGTCTAGGATGAGGACGGTGAGATGTCTGTTGACATTTGTGTAGGAACAATTATGACAAGGACGAGGACGGGAACCAGAAGCTAGAAATTTAGCAGAGAATGGAACATGTTTAGAGGGAGAAAGAAATGTTTAGCATATTTGGAGTTGGATTTGAAATGGCTTTAATAGTTAGGGTAAATTTTTTATGAAAAAAATGTAGGAGGGTAAAGTTAGATATTTTTTCTTTTGTTTGTGGTAATGGTGACTATTAAGTTGATGAAGGATAAGTGTGGATATTTGAAACAATAAAAATAAAACTATAAGTTTCACTAAACTGAGGAGTTTTTGTAATTTTCCATTAAAGGAAAGGTCTTCGTCGGCGACTACGGGACTATATTATTACTATTTTTATAACTGTATCATTATAATAATAGTTGATTACTGAAATAATATAAGCATTTTATATGATGTTGAGGTGGGAGCTCTGGCCGAAAATTCAAGCCACGTGAGTTTGTTATTGAAAGTTGCGACCACATTATAAAAAATAAAAAAAAAAGGTTGAGCCCACAAGCAACAAAGGGAATGAAAAATTGAACTTGCCAGCTTTATTTTATTATTAGTTATCTTGTTGGAGTTAATTTCCCAGTGTGAATCATTGTTTCGTTGGCGTTTTACACTACCTACACTTTCGCCCCCAGATTTTGAAACTTACACCGACCTCTTACTCTATTATTTTTATTAAGCATTGGAAACCAACTTTTCATATTTTAATCTAAAATATTCAATGATTGTCTTCTAATGAATATAATTTATTTAATTTTTTTAAAAAATAATAGATAATTTAAATTTTTAAATTTTTTCATCTATATAGATGTAATATTTTACTCGTCTTTATTGAAGTTTGGCAAAAAGAAAAAAAAAAGAAAAAAAAAGTTAAAAAGTAGATTTCCAAATCTGTATATAAAATGCAATTATCTACAAATCTCAGATGAGAAAGTGCAATTGACCCTAATTTCTAATTTGATGGATGACGAGTTGTTTTCATGACATGGAACTATTATCATTTTAAAGTTCTCATAATTGAAGGGGCCTTTAGGATTAACTATAAAAAAAATATCAAAAAGAAAAAAAAAACTAAATGAGTTTAGTTATGGAAAAAGAGTCATCATCGTAAAGATATATGATGAAGAGTTTGGATCTACTTTTAGAGTTTTACTCACTTATTTTACGTTTGTTCTTAAAGAAATTTCTGCGTAGCATCAGAATCTGTCCATAAATTATAAGTACGTTTAGGGCAAAATATCAGAAGCTGACGGCCACAGTGCAAGTCAATGGCAGAATCTTGCCATCGTTTTGCTCGACGATTCAAAATGATGGGTCTCATTTCTGCCCCTCCCTTACGATTCCTGTTAATTATACTGAAATACATTTCAGTTCGGGTTGTGAACTTGTGATATTTGCATGATGGTTTCAGCCTTGGTTGGATGGATTTTTGTGTGTTTTGGACTTTGCATTTTTTTTTTTTACAATGTGGGATTTGTAACTTTGGGTTGATGTTTAGTCAGCCTAAAGTTGAAAAAAAATAAACAAAAAAAAATTAGAAGTTAAAAACTTAAAAGGACGCAAACGACTGTGAATAAAGACAAAGTGTGAAAGAAATTGCTTAGAAGAGGTAAAGAGAGATGGAGGGAAATTGAGCAAGAAATGATCATTGAGTTGCATGAGAGACTATTATGTTTTTGTTATATTATTAGTACTTTATAGAATTTATTTTTTAAAAAATAGTTAATTATTGGTGCATGTTTTTGAAATATTTAGGAATTTAATTTTAAAACTTGAATGATTGAATATGCACTTAACTTAAATTAAAATTATGCATTATTTTGTTATAAAATATAAAATAGTAATGTCTTATTATATGATCTATGTACAAAAAAAATATGAAATTATGTTGCATTTTGGATAGCAGTCGAAGCACATGCTTATGTGCAGAGGTTGTTACGTATTGTGGTTGGCCCAGCCCGTTAACCTGTTAAACTGGTTGGCTTACCACCTATTTACCTTGCTGGGTTGCTCTCAAGACCGAATCCAACAACATGTATCAAACACAGTCATAAGGATTGTTAGTTTTGATTAGTACTTGCTTTCTACTTTATCAATCAATTAACTTGGATAAATGATGAGTTTGTTCATTATGTCACAACGTTAGAATTGATTAGTACTTGTTTTCAGATAAACATGGGCCCATACTTTATTGTGTGTACATTAGTGAAAATATAAATATTTTAAAAAAAATGTGTTAAAAGTGTGTACATTAGTGAAAATATAAATATTTTAAAAAAATGCGTTAAAAAAGTTAAGTCATGATCAATTTAAAAATTAAAAGAATTGAAATGTTTCAAAGTTATTGGTAATTCAATTTAATAAATAAAAAATATCAGCAAAAGATCAAGATAGTGGATTTGGGATTTAAGCACAAAACTAGGTGCTTAACTATAACCCATGAAAGTTTGGGAGCCAAAAAAAAAAAAAGGAGTTTAGGGCATTTTTTTTTTATTTATTGTGAGAGTGGTAAAAATGTTTGATTTTAAAGTTTGAGGAATAACAAATACCATCATACATAAATAGAGAACCCATAAACACAAAACAAGCTTTGAAATAATGATCGCTTTTTCACTCTCATAAATGAGGCGATTAACTCTAAGCGATCGTCTATGGAACAAGTGAAAGAAATGAGTTAAATTAGCTCCTAATTGGGTCATGCCAGAGAAAGTTGTTTTAACCCAAAACTTTTGGTATTGTAGTAGCGTCGGCTATTCTTAGCGTCTCATCAAGCGCTTAGCGCGTTAGTTAATATGACAGGGCTTTGAATAATTCACGATGTTACGTTATAAGATGTTAACAGAACTAGTGGGGAGCATCGAAATCGAAAGCCGTTAAAGTTTGCCGACCTTTTTGGTTACGGCCAACATTCTGAAGATGACTTGGTCTTATTGTTGTGCTGAAAGAAGTAGACTTTGCAATCTATGCATCATTCGATACAAAATGTTTATGAAAATGCTAGCTGGAGATTTCCTTTTAATAAATATAGTGTACAGATTGATACAGATTTTTATCATAACTATTAGATGAAAAATAGCTAATCAATTTCATTTGTATAAAATTATGGAAAAAAAAAGTAAACACTTCGATATAGAATGGAGAAGAATACAGACTTGGACCTAAACTACCATGAAGGAAATTCACTAATGAATTATATATATATATATATATATATATATATATATATATATATATTTCAGAAGCATTTATAAAGTATATATTAACAGATAAAAGACTACTGACTAAAGTATAGGGGAATTTGCTTCCATCTTAAAATCTAGATGGCTATAAGCTGCAATTAATAGAAAATAGTTCAAAAAGCATCTGTTAGGCGTCAAACCCAGGGTTGATGCCCAACAGTCTAAATACAGAAGTGTTAGATTGTTATCTACCGACCCTGATGAGTTAGAATTCAAAGGTTCACTTCCAAAATTTTGACAAAAAAATGTATAAACTGATGTTTTAGGAATTGAAAAATTTTATCCTCATACTAGCACGTTGTGGATTGTGATTTGGGGGAGGGAAGGAAACACAAAGAAAAGTCCAGTCTCCTTCTGCTTCTATGCTTTTCAGCCTGGCATCCACCACGTTAACGCAGCAGACCTCGTCTTCAATCCTCATTTCTTGATACGACGACGTATCTTGACTCCAACGTCATGCCTTCCATCATCACATCTGATTCACCACATAGTGATTTTTTTTTACCCTTCGTAACTTTGCATTTTAGACGGGTGTAAATACTATAGTTAGTCTAGCCGGTAAAGTACAAAAAAATCCATAGAGATAGCCTAGGATTGAGTAGTGGTGTCACACTCTCTCCCAATTTTGGTTCCCTAATCAGGAGCTAGAATTCATTTTAAAAATGTTAAAAAATTAAGAGGTTACAATAAAAATGATGGATTTTTTTACCTTTATCTTTATATATATACATAAATAATATACATAATTTTTAAAAATTTTGAGGGCGCTAGGTACCCCTTAGTCCCCTTTTTGTCTCTGCCATTGTCCCTAGTAGTAGCAAATGCAGTTGGGCTCCTCCAATTTTTATGCAAAAACCACTTTCTTCTTAACATTCCTAATGTACCATATAGTTCCCTATACTTGTAATGCTTTTGAATGCTAAAAAAAAATATACTAGTATTATGAGAAGACCACAAAACATCCTCTTTTGTTTGTCATAACCTATAATTTTCCCTCGTATTTCAAAAAATATATCATTTTTTAGATTTGCTGAAACCTTTAATTGCATCTCAATTATTCATTTCAAACATTAAAACTTGTCTGACAAGTTCTGGAACAGCGTTCACACAAAAAGGCCTTTAGATCATTTACCAATCACAAATAACTGAATTTGACCATTCATTGAAAGTGTAATAATCGATTGAAAATAGAAAAATAAAAATTTTTATAGTTTAATTCTATAAAAAAGAAAAAATTATAAAAAAAATTAATAATATCATAAAAATTTTACTTTCAATAGACTATTACACCTATATAATATTGAATTTAAAATAAAATTAGTTCTAAGCAAAAAAGATGTAAAAATAAAAATAAAAATTTTTAGATTAAGTCTTTTTTTTATGTCGCTAGATATATTTTTTGTGGTGATGGTAATTGGGTGGGTTGGGTCAAATTTTTCAGGTCATTCTGGTTCGAGTCTAATTAGGTTAGTATGAATTCAGGGTTCAAGTCGAGTCTAATCAGGTTAGTATGAATTCGGGGTTCAAGTCGAGTCTAATCAGATTAGTATGAATTCGAGGTTCAAGTTGGGTTATTTGGGTTCATGTTGATTTTAGGTTTAGGTTGGGTTAGGTCTAGTCTGTTTGGGTTCGAGTTTAATATAGATCAGGTCAATTTCAGTCTCGGATAACTTTAGATAGGATTTCAAGCCAGATTCAGGTTGACCTTTAGATTCACTCTGGTTACTGGTGTATAAGCCGAAATGAATAAATTGATTTAAGTTTTTGTTCAATTTTTTGTTAAAATTAGATTTTTGTGCGATTTAATTTAAGTTAAAATTTCTTATCTTAGTATGTTTAATTAAAAAATTCATAAATATTTTCTTCTATATAGTTTATTACGTATTTAGGTTATTTAATATTATTGGTAATACTTTATAACACTTGATTATTTTTCTAAACACATACCCTTCAACTATTACCGTACAAAGCCACCCAGACCATCACTTGACTATTACTTAGACATATACTACAACAAATTTTCTATGCTCATGTTTCAATAAATTTTCTATGAAATTGCTACGAAATGAAACTCTACAATTCACCATTCCTTACTAACTCTAAAATTTTAAAAATTTTTGGTGAAAATGCAAAGATTGCAAAAGTTCAGGGGCCCATATTGTAATTACACTGAAATTAAAATTTTCAAAATTTAGAAACTTTATTGCACCATTCTAAAAATTTTGGGGATGAATTTTGTAATTTTTACAATTTGCTACCAAGATTATTAAACTTACTAAATATAAAAGTTATTTATTTTGGAAAAACCAAAATATGAGACTTACTAAATATAAAAGTCTTTTTACCAAATATGAGACTTACGAAGTATGAAAGTCCTAAAAAATGGAAGTTACTAAATATAAAAATTTTATCCAAAAATATAAGAATTACTAAACATGAAAGTAAAAAAAAAAATGAAAATATGGCAGTTTCTTTCTCAAACATAAGACTTATTAAATATAGAAGTTTCAAAAAATGGAAGTTACTAATTATGGAAGTCACTCTACCCAAATATAAGACTTGCTAAATATGAAAATCTCAAAAAATGAAAGTTATTAAATATGAAAACATCTATATATGAAACTTATTAAATATGAAAGGTAATGAAATAGGGAAGTTAAAGTTTAGGATGAAGGTTAAAATTGGGTCTTGTCGGGTCTAGTCACTGAGTCATTTTAGGTTCGAGTCTGGTTAGTTTCGGGATTAGGTTATTTTGGGTTTAGGTCCATTCAGGCTTGAGTCATTTCAGGTTTAGGTTATTTGGGTTTGAGTTCTGTTATGTTTCACTTCAATTAAGTTTGGGCTCAGGTTGGGTTAAGTACAATTGAGTTCTGGTTATCGACTTTTTTTGTTAAATTGGGTCAAGTCAAACTTAGATTCGAGTGAGTCAGACCAAATTGTCAGGTTGGATCAGATTTTGCCGTCTCTAATTTTCTGGTTAACAATAATTTTCGTTTAGCATTTTAGGTATTGATTTGTAGATTTTTAATAAATAACACGATGAGAATGCAATTATAGGTTTCAGGAAAACCTGAGGCCGGTAATGATATATTTATTGAATTAGGAGGGGCAGCTTCAGGTTCTGGCAAACCTCATGAAGGATTTTGGTTTTCTATTGACCGAAGATGAGCCATTATTCTTGAAGATTGGTCGTTACTTGTTCTCATTTTTTTGGCATTATACTTCATGTGTATCATATACAACAATTATTGTTGTCAGTCGTTCCAGAATTTTTACAGAATCGATTTTATATTTCAACGTTTATTACAATATATTCCCTGAATTTTTTTAACAAGATTAATTTAGTCCCTATGCTCTTCTTTCAGTTCTTATACTCTTTTTTTTTTCAAAAATTGCATACTGAACCCTAAAAATTGGAGAAAGTTTTAATTGAGATATCAAAATTTGAAAAATAATAGTTTACTTTTTTAGTGTTTTTATAAGAAAAAATGTAAAAAAAAAAACAATTTAAAGACCTAAATTTTTTTCTCAGCCAATGTCGCAACCAAATTAAGATGGAGGGGAGAATTTAGGTGTTCCTTGTTCTTTTTATCCTTGATTCTTTGACCATTCGTAGAATAAAAGGTTAATATCCATTCTTAGTCCCCTTACTATTTCGTTTATTCTAAAGTGGTTCTTTACCTTCAAAAGTTTCTCTTAGAGTCCCCTATCTCCACTAACATGTCCTATTTTAGTCAATTCCATTAGCTGAGTCATTATTTTGAACGGAACTTGCCTATGTGACACCTACATGTGGTCTCCTCTTTCTTAACAATAAGTAACTATATTGAAAGAAAAATAACCTTTAGCTAAAATTAACAAAAACACAAGTTAGATACTTAAAAAGAAGATTATCCCCAACAAATTTCTGTAACATTTGTTCTCAATCCATTTTCTCGCTCGCTATCTCTCTATCTCATCAACACGATTGGTTGACTAAAATCCAGTCTTTGGAAGCTTACACTCCATTGTTTACAGGATCTAATTTCCTGAATTCATGGTTAGTTGTTGTTTTATCTTCTTTACTGACTCGTATTGCTTCGTAGCTTCTCATCATTTTCAAGAAAACTTGTGTGTTCTTAGATCTTGGTTTATGTTTTCATTGTAGATTAGGGTTTTGGGTCAATTCTTTGTTTGTCTCGATGCAATTATACCAAAAGCAATTCGTTCTATATTTTTCCCAAAAGGGATTTGGTTAGTTCTTTGTCTGTTTCTTTTTTGCTCCATTAGTTTAGTGCTGAGGCATCAAGAAGGTTTGATGTGATTAAGATGCCTATGGTAATGGGCATCTATAAAAATAAAGGGTGGACAATGGCCATTTGGACAGGAATGAAATGAGGCAAGTAATCCCGGGGCACGGTCAATGAGAATGTAGGTTGGAGGAGCTAGGGGCAAGGGCTAATGGTGGCAACAGTATGCGAACTTGGAGCTTGTTGGAAGAATCGAAAGGTCCAAGGCCATGAGCTAATGTTAGTGCTATAAGAACCTGAGAAGGAAGGCGCTCATCTACTTGGCCCTGGCTGCAATGGACATAAGGAGGGGTTTGGTTATTGAGATCAGACATTATACATAGCCTCAAGTTTATTATTCTTCCAATATAATCATTTACTATTAAGAAACACAAGGCTGTCCAATATAACAATTCGACTAACAAAATGGACAAAAATAAGAAGCATTAAGAGTGATAAGGAACTCTAAGTGACACTTTTAAAGATAAATGATCACTTTAAGATAACTGAAATATTAAGATGACTATGAATGAATTTTACCCGAAAATAAAAGTAAGTAGGCTGATATTTTATTTAAAGCAAACAATCTTATAATCTTTTTAGTATTATACATTAGTTTGGAACCTAGCTAGTCATGTCACCTTACTTTTTTGGGAAGGCATTTTTATTTACAGATGTTTGGAAACCATGAATGTCACACTACCTCTTTACATTTTCTGACACAAACTTATACAGTCATAATACTGCTCATTGAACAGTTGCTATGTTTTTTTTTTGTATTTTTAATCAACATTAATGTGAACTTTGTGTTTGATTTCAACAGTGTTCTTCTTCTTTTATCTTTTGTATATATTAAATGTGTAATAAAACATCGTCATTTTACTTTTCTAATGCTTTCCTTGGTCTTTTTTCCCACACAATCCATTTCCTAGGAGGTAATCATTTTTTTATTGTTGATTGCTTTTTGACCAGGTGATCACTTCCTTAGAGGCCTATATTATTATTCCCTACATTGAGCTCTTTCACATTTTTTTTTTTCTGGTTTAAATCTTCCCTAAGCATCGATTTATCAATTTTTCTCTTTTAAGATGTTAAATGCTATCTATTTTTCATTGTGTCTCCAAACATTCCCATATAATTTCTACTTTCTAAAACAAAACTTTGTCATTATGATTTGTCCGATTTTGGGTATGGTCCTTAAACTTTATTTTGGCTTTCAAGCCATTCCTATATTTTCTAAGATTATGAATATTTTTCTCCATTGTAATGCATGGCTAAAAAAACCTAGTTATAATCTAAATTACTTGGTCACCATCTTCTAATAAATTTAATTTATTTAATAATATTTTAACAATTACTATCTCCATTTCAAGTTCTTTGCATCATTTCAGTCCTTTGCTAAACTTAAGTTAGACTTAAGTAAAAAAATTGAAATGATGCGAAGAACTTGGGATGAAGGGATATGGGGTGAAAAATGAACAAACAGCTTGAGCTCTGCTCGAGTTCGGCTTGGTTTAAAGCTCTTTTGTAACTCGTTCGAAAAGTTATCAAGCCAAACCTGAACAAAATTTAAAGCTCGATATACAATTCAAACTAAGCTCAATTTGCTTACTACTCAATTCGACTCGGTCTAATGTTAGATTTTTTTCTTAATTTAAGCAAACAGGTCAAGCTCAACTCAAGCTTGATTGGATAAAAGCCCATTCATAGCTCATCTATATTGTTTTCAATCAACACATGTATAAAAATTAAGCTTAATAAATTATTCAAGCTGAACATGATAAGCCTACTACTTAACTCGACTTGACTCATATTCAGCCCTATGAAGGGAATAACTAAAAATTTAAATTATCATTATTTTTTTTTATAGTTGAGAAAAAATATGCTGGAAGATTAAGCACCAAACCTAAAGCTGAAAATGTAATTAGTATGAGGCCTCCGGTAAAACGTACAATTGACCCTTTTTTAGTGAGCGGCATTTTCCTTTTTCTTTTCTTTTTCATTTTTTTTGTACATGAGTGGTGTTTTCAGAAACATTAAACATGTTTTGCACCGCTAATCTAGTTGGTAAAATGCAAGAAGCATAACTAGAGTTCGAGTAATGGTATCTCATTGTCCTTCAGCTTTGGCTTTCTAGCAGTGACAAAATTTAGTCGAGATCCTCCAACTTTCATATAGCAGGCACTTTCTTCAAACTTTCCTAATGTACTATCTAGTTGCCTATACTTGTAATGCTTCTGAATACCAAAAAAGAGGGAAAAAAAATATCACACTCTACTTTTTTCATGATTGATGAAAAGAATAAAGCTACACATTTTTATTGTTTTCTTACAATTTTTCAGAGGTGAAACAGAACAATATGTTCAACTAGTAATTTCTCTTGCATGATGTATGGGCTAACATTTGTATATATTTTTATTATATATAATTGCTAAAAATAATTTGATTTTAATAAATCTTAGAATAAAAACGCATTTTATATGCTGAAAAAAATTTGCAATAATTATCACTATCGGTTTATTACATAACAATACATAAATTGATCAAATGAATAATTAGTCAAAATTTTAAAGAGTTAATAAAAAAAATAAAACAAGATGATTCAAGTAATAAACATTTGGATCTTTTAACTATTCAAATAAAAAAACCTACAAGTTATGAGTGCACTATCATGCATGTAATTTTTTTATTAATTAGTGTTGAATAATCCTGAGAAATCAATTATCAATTATTAAATATGGGTACATTATAAAAGCCCCTATGGTTTGATCTAATCTATACTTTGTCTCATTTATTTTAAAAAACCTGCACTTTACCTCTTACTTTCTTTATTGTGTCCGACAATAACTTCTGAAACCTTAACTTAAACTGTTTGATAACTATGTTCTAGTAATTTCAATATTTTTGATATTTTTTTCATAGTTAACCGACCTTTAAAAAATATTGATATGTATTTATAAGAAGAAAAATACATTTATAAAAAGAAAAAATTGATAATTTAAAATGTTTATTAACTATAAAAAAAATATTAGAGAGACTGACATTATTGGAAGATGACTGTCGTATAATTTAAATTATAGTTTCAGAAGTTGTTATCTAACAGTATAAAAGAATCAGGAACAAAGTGTAGGTTTTCAAAAATAAAAAGAATAAACTATAAGTTAGGGTAAACCTTAATGGGTAATTGTAACTCTCCCATTAAATATTCTTTCTAACATTTTATTTTCAAGTATTCATTTTTTTTTATTTTATAGAGCAAGGACTATTCAATTATACAATATTGTAATAGAGATATATATAACTTGGTTCTCAATACTCTGGTTTAGTAATATGGTGCTATATGTAAGGATGACAAAATTTGACCCGATCCACTGACCTGACTCAACCCTCTGAACCCAAGCCTGACCTGATCTGATTTGATAAAAAAAAGTCAATGCCCTGAATCTGACTGAACCCAACATAACATGAACCTAAACCTGATTAAAGTGAAATCTAAGAAAACACAAACTTAAATGACTAGAGCCTGAAATGACCTAAACCCAAGACTAACCTGACCCGAACCCAAGATGACCTGATGACTAAACCCCACAAAACCCGATTTTAACCCTCATCCTAAATCTTAACTTTCTTCTTTCATTATCTTTCATATTTAGTAAATCCTAAACATGGAGATTTTCATATTTAGTAACTTCCATTTTTTGAGACTTTTATATTTAGTATGTCTCATATTTAGGAGTGGTAACTTTTGTAATTAGTAATTTACATTTTTTCTTACTTTTATATTTAGTAAGTCTCCTATTTGGGGAGGAGATTTTTATATTTAATAGTTTTATTTTTTTTCAGACGTTAATGTTTAGTAATTATTATATTTTGAGAGAAAATTTCCATATTTAGTAACTTCTATTTTTTGAGAACTTCTATATATTACAAGTATCATATTTGGAAAAGAAACTTCTATATTTAGTAAGTATTATATTTGGATTCTTATAAAAGAAGTAACTTTTATATTTAATAGGTTTAATGATCTTAATAGGCAATTGTTAAAATTACAACATTCATTTCTAAACTTTTAAGTATAGTGTAATAAGGTAACTAAATTTTAAAAAATTTCATTTCAGTCATCCCTAATAATTACAACATGGGTTCCCTGAACTTTTCAAATCTTTGCACTTACACAAAAAAATTTACAAATTTTATAGTTTAGTCACTAATAGTGAACTTGATTTGCATTTCATAGTAATTTCAAAGAAAATTCATCGAAACATAAGCATAGAAAAATTGTTGTAATATATGTCTGGGCGATAGCTAGTTAAGAATCTGAATGACCTGTACAGAGATAATTAAAATGTATGAGTTTAGAAAAATAATCAAGTATTACTAATAATGTTAAATTACTTAAATATGTATTAAACTATAATGAGAAAGATTTTTATGAATATTTTGTAACAATTGCATAGGCTTATTGGCCTTTAGTGAGATACTGTTTCAGGATAAGACAATTAAGGTGTGAGTACAATACTTGTTTTATTAAGAGAAGGTTAAAGAGTACCTTTGATTAATGAAAAAAAGATGAAAACATCCCAATAATGTTTTCCTTCACATCCTCCCAGTAAGTTTGATAAAAAAAACAAAATACCTAAAAAACCATAGGGCCCCTGATGCCTTTAATCACCCCATTCGGAGAGTGGCTTCCCTAAACGCCTCCTCTTTCACTGCTTTGATGAGAGTTTGATTCAAACTAGGGGTGACTACTGGTTTAACAAGACATATCCCTATTCCCTAGTGTTTGGAAAAGATTCTAGTAGTACCTAATAAACCTATGCTTAGTGGCATCCTCATCCTCTAACCATTGATCGTGGTCATCTTTTAGTCTTAAAAACTTATTATAAGCCCTACGTTGTAAAGTTGACTGGTGAGAGAAAACCCCCCCGCCCGACGCTGCTGCCAGAAAAGTGCTTCTCTAAACCAAAGCTGTCCTAATCTTTTTAAAAGATCTGTTTTTCCTCGACACATCCCCAGGGCCTACACCATCTGTTTTTCCTAAAACTGAATTAGTCAGGAAGCTAGGAAAGATGGGCAGGAATTAATTGCTTGGAGTAAAGCCCGTTTTAAAAACAATAGGGAAGAGAGAGATGCGTTGTCGTTGTTGTTGTTATTATTATTATTAAAATACTGTGATCTAAAAGCTGGTACTACTTTATATCTTTCATATGCAATTGATTAAGTTTTTTATTTTAAATATTTTTATGATGAAAAATTTTCGTTCCCTATGAAAATAAATCAATAAAAATTAACTCTTCCATTAAAAAAAATGTTCTAGAAGTACCTTTCAAACTTCTTATACAATAAAGTTTCAACCAATGTATAAGAAATTTTTTACAGGAGAATTATTTTCAATTTTTCAAGTTCATAGGTCCAAATGAATAATCAATGAAACAATAGGGGCCTCTTTTAAACCCAATTGTAATTGTAAGTTTCTGGATCCATATCCGAAGTCCAGCCCAAGCGAACCTCATTACAGCCCAAGCGAACCTCGTTACAATTCAAATCAGCTGAGTTGATCGCCGCCGTCCCTCTCAAATCCCCCGAAGGCACAACTTTCCCCGCTTCGGTTTAATGGAGACTCCATGCCTTCATATCTAAGAAAGCTCGTACCTTCAATTCGACAACTCTCGGGTTCTCGGTCTTGTTCGAGACCTTACAGCGTCTTCAATGGCGGACTCAACTCTACCCAGGAGCTGGTCTCTCTCGATCAGAGATGGGAACTACGTTAAAAACGAACTCGGCGAGGGCAAGTGCGCCTTCCTTCTGGTAGCGCTCTTCCCTTGTCTTATTTGCTTCATTCTTCTGCTTACTGTACTCTCCATCCTTCTCTTTGTCAAGTTCCATCTCTGTTATATATCTTAATAAATTGTTATTTGGAAATTAATTAGAAATCATGATCAATGAATGGTTTAGGTTTTGGTGGTGTTGATACTTCCCAGTCTGGTGATTCCTTTCTGGTACAAGACTGCAACACGAATCGAAACCCAAGTCGGTTTCAATTCTCAAAATGCATATTCTGGATTACTCTCTCAAGTAGAGACAATCGCTCACTTGTTAAATTCACCACTTAGTCTATCTGCTGCTACTAATTTAGCCAAATTTCTCAACTCTTCCGCCAATGCCACCCAACAACTCTCATTTGATGATGTCAAAACAAAGGTACCACCTATTTCTTGTGATGTACGTAATTGTGAATTTTTTTTTTAAAAAAAAAAATCATTTCTTACCTCTTAATTAAGTTTACGTATGACCCTTAATTAATTTTGTAGATTGCTCCAAGCTTGTTCCAAGCATTTTCCACCGTGCCTTACATGTCACAGATTTCGTTCATTGGATTTGAAGGGCTCTTCTTTTCCTATTACCTTGACCGCAATCAAACTCTGGCACTTTATTCCAACTCCACATTGTTGTCTTCAAACTCAAGTTCATCTAGGGCAACAAACGCTGATTACTTCTGGTACAAGCAACCTGTCAATATTGAGCGCACTGGAGAGTTGTATGGAGAAGCCATTAAGGCACCCCAACCTTCGTCAGCTACTGTAAATTCGAGCTGGTTTCAGGAGACCTTGAATAGGTTGGGTGGTTATTATGCTTCCCTGGGGAGGAGCTGGAATAGTGAAGGCGATTTTCTGTTACTTAACTCGGCTAGAATAAATGGGAAAGCTGTGGTCTCTCTTGGGTTTTCCGTAAGGGAATTGACCAGTTTCTTCACTGATATAAATCTCTACGGTGGGTACTTCTACTTGGCTGCTTCTGAGAATCAAACAGTCTTGATTCAGGGAATCCAAAAAACAAACATGGTGGTTTTTGCTAACCATTCCATCTCCTTGAGCTCCACGGAACCAAGAGCCAGCCAAGTTTTGTGCAACCCTAGTAATGGGACAGCGAGTCTTGCTAATTTCTGGGACCTTGTAGAAACAAATTATGATATATATTGTGGCATACTAGACCTCTTTGGCGTCCAAACTGTAAGTGATCCACATCATCCTAAGAATCGAATGAAAGCATTTATTGAATGTGAGTTAGTCCATTGATGACTTGTCTTTGTTTTCGCCTTGTTAAGGTTTATGCCTTGGCCCTGCCGCACAAACGCCTGGCCAGGTTAGTCCAGACAACTGCAAGGTCAGCACTGATTCTTCTACTGGTAATGATTGTTGTGATGGTGATTTCAGTTTTCGGGTTTGTGCTTCTGATGATGAGAGGTGCAAAGAGAGAAATGCACCTTTGTGCGAAGCTGATACAGCAAATGGAGGCAACCCAACAGGCTGAGCGGAAGAGCACGGACAAGAGTCTGGCCATCTCAAGAGCCAGCCATGACATTCGTGCATCTTTGTTCGCCATCATTGGTTTGATAGATATATGCTATGAACTCATCCCTTATGGAAGTGACATGCACACAAATCTGAAGGAAATGGAAACTAGTGCCAAAGAACTGTTAGGTATGTTTTGCTTGGACACGAATGAAGCAAACTTGACCTTATTATACTATTATTTACAATATATATAAATCTTTACCTATTCTATATTTTTCAGGATTGTTGAACTCCATATTGGACATAAGCAAACTTGAAGCAGGTAAGATGCAGTTGGAAGAGGAAAAGTTCAACTTGGATCACCTTCTGGAACATGTAGCAGACCTGTTCCATCCTCTGGCGGCTGAGAAAGGTGTGGATGTTGTGCTGGATCCTTGTGATGGATCTGTTCTCAAGTTTTCTCAAGTTAAAGGAGACAGACAAAAACTCTATCAAATACTAATCAATCTCCTGAGCAATGCTGTGAAATTTACTGAACAAGGGCATGTTTCTTTGAGAGCTTGGGCCCAAAAGCCAACTTTGGGGACTGAGGTCATGATTGCCTCCAGGAGCGGCAGCTTCAGCAGATACTTATCTTGCTTCTTTTGCAAGAATAAGAAAATGTCTGAGAACCTCAAAGCAGTTAATGTTGTTACGCAGAACCTGAATGTGATGGAGTTCATTTTTGAGGTGGATGATACTGGGAAAGGAATCCCAAAAGAGAAGCAGAAATCTGTGTTTGAAAATTATGCCCAGGTTAAGGAGAACTCACCTACCCATAAAGGAACTGGCTTAGGACTCGGCATTGTTCGGCTTCTGGTAATTTCAACAATTTTCTTGTGATCAAATGCTTTTGTTTCCAGTTGCTGGTTCTTGTAGTCTCTAACTACTGCATTTCAGGTGCGCCTAATGAGTGGAGAGGTTGAAATTGTTGATAAAGAGATTGGTGAAAAGGGGACTTGCTTCAGGTTCAATGTGTTTCTCACTGCCTTTGAGAATCCCCCTATGGATAACACAAGCAATGAAAATAATGTGTTTTCAGAAAATCTTCCAACTGGTGGAGCAGAACAAGTTTCAGGTCTGACTGCCTGCGCTCCCACTGCTAACTTATCAATTTGCATTTCAAGCCCTAGGCTGCAGTCCATGCTTACACCAAGTCCCAAGCCCGAGGGATCACAAGTCATTCTCCTGATTCAGAAGAACGAACGACGAAGAATTGTGCAGAAGTTTATGGTCAGTCGAGGGATAAATGTGGCAGCTATCAATCAATGGGATCATCTGTCTTCAACCCTCCAGAGGATGAAGTACAAATTGATATCTCCCTATAATTCTTCACGAAAATCAGAATGGAGTTCAAGAAGTGACATCTCCTGCTCCAGTTCCAAGGATGTGCCTCTTAGTGCAATGGCTGGATCAGAGCAGCGAGTGCCACACAACAAAAGAAGAGTTGCACCATGCTTCTTTTTGCTTGTGATTGACGTTACTGCTGGCCCATTCCAGGAACTCTTCAAAGCTGTGGCAGAATTTCGTAGGGGTCTTGGTACAAGTTGCTGTAAGGTGGTTTGGTTGGATAAAACAAAATCTGGCAAACATTCTACTAGAGTTGAAAATGAAGACTGTGATGAAATCCTACGTGCGCCTTTTCATGGATCCCGGTTATACCAAGTAATTGAACTTATACCGGGACATGAGGGATCTTTGCTTCATGGAACTTCACTTGTTGAGAGGGATGAAACATTCCAGTACAAAAATATCAATAGAGATCCTAGTTCATCAGCTGCAAGCCATTATCATATCACAAGAAAGGGGAAATCTTATCAACATGAAGAAATAAAGGAAGCATGCTGCTCAGGTAGTGGAAGACTCAGAGTGAACGTCGTTACTTCTGGTTCAAGAAAACATAGAAATCAAAAACACCAAGTCAGACCAAATGTGGCAAAAGGAGCAGTCAAAACTGAAGAAGCAAAATTGAGCGGGAAGACTATCCTGGTTGTTGATGATGTAATGATACAGCGCAAAATTGCCAGCATGAAACTGAAAAACCATGGTGCTGTTGTTGAGGAATGCGAGGATGGAAAGCAAGTTTTGGAGCTTGTTGGCCAGCGTCTCAGAACTGCAACTAGCGAAGAAGGCTCCAGTAGTCTTCCCTACGATCTTATACTCATGGATTGTGAGGTAAATCACTCAGTCCAATACTCATCTGCTATTGATTGTTTTGTAACCAAAACCAAGTTAGTGGCTCCTTGAGTAACCATTGGGGTTCACTTGTGCTTGTGCTTCAATGATTTTGTCTGCAGATGAAAGGGATGGATGGGTATGAAGCAACCAGGCAAATAAGAGAGGAGGAGAGCAGGTATGGAACAGTTCACGTCCCCATCATTGCACTAACTGCTAATGCAGAAGGAGAGGTGGCAGGCAAAATAGGTCAAGCAGGAATGGATTATCATTTAGGAAAACCCCTGCAAATGAATGATCTGTTTAAAGTACTTAAAATACCTGAGCAATAACTTAGAGCCTAGTTAGACTCTTTCCAAAGTAGCTTAATTATTACCTGGCAAGGCAGAGAGAAACCAAATCCTGAGAATATACAGACATGTAAATTACGTTTCAGGTTTCCCTTCAAAGACCAGATACATGTGAACATTTCCTAATGCTCAACTGACAGAAACATCGCAGAACCGAAGTGTAAAAAACAAGTACCATAGCCGTAAAAAAATTGACGAGGCAGGGACTTTTGGGAAAACTAGTTTAATTAGGATTTCTTGCATTTACCTGGATTATTTCAGGGGCTAAGTCTTTTGAGGAGGGCTCCTTTACCTCGTCAGGGGCATGGTAGGTCGTTAACATTTATAGCTCGTCATGAAGTTCTTTCTGAGAGGCCATGCTTTTTTCTATCATCGAAACCAACAGCCGGAAGAGCCGCCTCTCTTGGTGCTCACAAAATGAATCTCCAAGCCTCCATTATTGGGATCAAAATTTCTGCATTTTAATCACTTCAATTCAGTTACTGGATTCATAAACTGATCAGGCGAGCTAATAATAAAACATGTGTTTTTACCCATTAAACACTTTCGGATATTTTGCCGAGAAAATTTAACTCTTTAACTTCGACTTCGTCTTCGTTGATGAGCTGAGCCTAGAATTTCGTCGGTTGGGTTCTATTTTCCTTTTTTTTTTTTTTTTCTTCCTTCTCCCTTCCCCTCCAATTCGTGTTTATTTTCCACTTGAAAAGGAGTATTCAGCACGAACAATAGCACGGTTGGTGCCCGAAATTTCAACCTGATTTCTATACTACTTCTCCCGAGTCCCAACAAATTCATGCTTTTGGTTCTTTAGATTTTCATTTTATTACACAAGAACCTTGAATAGGTTTCTCGTGCTAATAGTAATAGAGTACGAGTTCAATCCAGTGCGATATTTGATTAAGGATATGACTAAAAGTGACTTCTTTCTTATATATATCCAAAAAATTTTAAAAAGTACCCTTCAACATCTATAAGCTAATAATTGCTAAGCTCTTATCAGATAAGACACTACGTTGATTATTGACGGAGAATTGATAGAACAATGTTCTGCACAAACAAATCACTTCGAACAAAGAAACCAATGGAAACATAAAGCAGAAATAGGTAGGCTGCTTGGGGGAAGAAAGGGATAACAAAAACGTATTTGTATGAGAATACTACCAAAGAATCACAAAATTGAACAAAAGATTCTAAAAGAAGCCTCAAATTCAATAACTCGATTGCCTTATACCAATGAAGTATATAACATAAATAAAACAAAATTGGGAACATTACAGGAGAGACTAGAGAGGAGTCAAAAAGGGGTATTCTTTGCTGTTAAATCAAGAGAGTTTTGAGGACCTCTTCTCTTCAAAGCCTCCTCCTTCAACACGTTTATGACCATCTTTTTGAACTCAGAGCCCTCTTCTTCACCTTCGTCCATCACCATATCCTCTTCCTCTTCCTCTTCCTCATCCATCTCATCATCCATATCCATCGCACACCTGAAGGCAGGCCGATGTGACAGTAACTTAAATGTAAGTGGAGAATATATCTGGTAAGGAATGTTGGCGAGACATGCATCAAAGTACGGAAGTTCTGTCTTCAGCACATCCCCTTGAATAACCTGCAAGGCTTCAGCATTCCGGACTAAACATTCATTCATAAGCAATATGCTGCCCTCAAGAAAAATGACCAAGAAAGAAAAAATGCTTTCTTAGAATTCTACAGCTGAAGAACTGTTGAATGGTCGCTTGATGAACTTATGTGATGAATTTGACATTCTAAGGACTTAGTTACACAATTAGCACTAATAAGAAATCAGCAACAACAGTTGATAACAACGTAGATTCCAAAAGCATGATCCAAAATTCACAAGAAGTGATATAGAATTGAAACAAAACCCAGAAAATGGATTGAGATAAAATTGAAACCTTGGGGCGGTTAGAAAAAGGGGTGCCCTGGAAGCAATGCTGAAGCTCGAGTAGGGGTGAAAGTTCTGGGTTTCGGATTGGGTTCGGGCCGAAACCTGAAAGAAATGCACACTTTCATAATTCCAAAATCCCAACCCGAACCGGCTCAAAATGGATAGAGAACTCAAACCGACCTTAACCTGAAATTATAGGATTAGGGTTGGATTTACCCGATACTCCACCACCGGCAGCCATTTCTTTTGTCGTGAAGGCCAAAAGATGACGACGCGAGGAACAACGTGATGGACAATACAAAGGACAACGTGAAGTGTAATGAACGGACAACGCAAAGGGTAATGAACGGATGACGCAAAGGGCAGAGGACGACGACACGAAGGACGACGAACGGCCCTGTAAGGGCAATGGCTGAGGTAGGATGACGGCGGACGGTGTGCGAGTGTGGTGATGGCGTAAAGGGGAGGCGACGGTAGGGCAGCACAATTGGAAGGAAAGGTGAGTGAGAGTGAGGCCGGCGATGAGGTGAGTGAAAGTGAGGGAGAGTGAGGGCGGTGGCAGATTGTGAGGGAGTGAGGGTTGAGGGATGGCTAGGTTAGAAATAGTTAGGTTGAGGGTGGGTTTAGGCTAGAAATGGGTTGGGATATAAATAGGTTAAGGGTGGACTGAGAATAGAGAATTATGAATAGCAGGTGTGGGTTGAGCCTAATATTCAGGATGGTTTAGGGTGGATTTGGGTTTAACCCAAACCAACCCGATTGTTTTCTTTTTGAAATGGGTCGGTTTCAAGTTAACCCGAATAACACTTATTCATCTTTTCAAGTTGACCCAAACTCACAAAATAGGGTTGAGTTTCAAGTTAGGACCAAATGCTTTCACCCCTAAGCTCGAGAACCAAGCAAGGGTCGAGCTCAATGGCGATGACGAACTTGCTGGCTTCTAGAAGCTTCTTGGTGAGGTTCCCAGGGTTGAGACTGATCTCAAGAATGACGTCGATGGGCTTAAGGTCGGCTTTTTGGACAATTGTGCCAACGAGGAGAGGGTTCTTGTTCTTGACGATGTGTTGGCCTTTGGCATTACTAAAAAAAATACTTTAATGACGGCTAGCCGTTACTAAATCAAATGTATTAATAGCTAACTGTTGCTAAACGAGGCACAGCTAATTCACTTACCGCTAATGATAGTTAGCTCTACTAAGTACTATAACAACTTAAAGGTATATTCCCTTTGATAGGGTTTCATCCTTCTGGGGCTCCTAGGAGGCCTTGTTTCTTTTATTTTTTTGGGTCATTTGTGTTCTATTCTTATTGTTATTTTGCTGTGTAATGATCTATGAAGGACTTGCATCTTCGTCTTGGTTCTTTGGAGCTTACAACGGAAGAGAAGGGTTTGGTTGATGTCGGGGGGGTTAGTGTACAACAGTTTCCAAGTAGATGCCTCGACAATTCTTCTGCCCAAGGTTCTGATACATCATTTCTTGGTAGTGGATATCTTTGCCTCCATAATGCACTAGGTATGGAAGCTGAACAGGATAGTGGAATTTTCATGGCTTAAGTTAAGCCGATGTTTTTCTTTTTTGCTTTGAAAAGAGTTCTAACCGGGATTAGGTTCACTTGTCAAGTCTGTGGACTTTTGATCAGTAGGTTTTTTTCCCCCTAAAATATAGGCTGGGGAAAGTGTGTCGGGCGTATGTTTTACCTCTATGTTTTGTTGGGTGCACTTATTGGATATTCTTTTCGACTGGATGGTGTGTTGTATGTGAAGTGTATTTCAAAAGGCTTATTTATCCGACATTGGGTAAAACCTTGAGAATGGTTATATATCTTACATTGCTTAGAAAATGCAGATCTTTTCCTTTCACTTGATATACATTGTTTATCCCACATTACTTGTGCTCCTCTCTTCACTTCCTATAAATACATTCACTTACTTTATTAGTTCATTGTCCACTACTTAAGTTTTCTCTTCTCATTCAAAACACTTTTACTTTTAGTCATTGCTGGTTCAGCTATTTTTTCTAATTTCTTGAATATCCTGGTTGTAAGTGCACGTAATCTGAAAGACCCGTTATATCCTAAAAGATTTTCACAGGCCTGATCTCCTGCAATTTTTGGAGAGTCATGAACTATAATCCTTAAGGACAGTGTTTACATGTCTCGGGTTTACATTCTTATAGTTTGTGGTCTTTTGGCATCAATATTTTTCCTACAATATTAAGAATATAATACGGATTTGAGATGCCACAAACTATCGATACTAAGGTTGTAGCTGTCAATTGTGACAAAGCTGTTGTTGACACCAAGTCCTACATGAGAGCTACTATTGTTGCAAAAGAGAAAAATGTTGTCATTATGTTGCCATTGTCGTCACCAACATTAGCCAAGTCATTCCTCGATATCTGAAAATTCAAATTCCTTACAAAAGGACTAGTGTAATTCCATATGAAATATGGAAATGTTATCCCTAAACTTTTAAGCACTTTAAATTTGCCTTGACTTCTATACATAAATTGCTTAAAAGTTTTAAAGTAAAGTGCTTAAAAGTTTGGGGATGTCTTGCAAAAGTTGTACTTCTTGAACTAAAAAAGCATAAAATAGAATCAAAGACATCCGATTACATGTTTATTGGATATGCAATGTATAGAGCTGCATATAGATATTTTGTATTGAAAAGTGATGTGCTGGACTGCAGCACCATAATTGACACAAACAATACTAAATTTTTTTAGCATACATTTTCCTATAAGGAAAGAAGAAATTTCTCATGCTCCCACTATTAAAGATGTCTCTAAATATCAAATAAAAAAATTGAGAAGTAAAAGACAAAGGAAAAAAGAGTTCCTTTTGGCATCTACCTTGTAAATGATCCCCTATGTTTTGCACAAGCAAATTTTTCAAAAGGGTCTGTTTTCTAAAAAAAAACATTCAAAATGAGACTGACTCAAGTTTACAAAATCATATTTGAGATTTAGTAGATTTACCGTATAGTGCTAAACCCATTTTTCAAATGGATTTTTAAAAGAAAAATTAAACCTGATGGTTCTTTTAAAAAATTCAAATTACAATTTGTAGCAAAAGGTTTTACTTAAAAAAAAAAAGAAGAAAATATTGGTTGCTTGGACCCATTTTCCATCAATATCTAGAATTTTTTCAATAGGAGTTTTTATTTGCCTTGACTTCTATAATAAAATTTTCATGCATCAATGGATGTTAAAATTGCTCTTATAAATGAAGATTTACAAGAAGAAATATATATGGTTCAGCTAGAAGACTATGTTGTTTCTAAACAAGAAACAAATATGTGCAGGTTGTGAAAATCCTCATATGGATTAATGCAAGCACCTATGCAGTAGCATGAGAAATTTGATCAAGTTTTGTTAAGTAATAGTTTTTCAGCTATTAGAGTTGATAAATGTGTTTACACAAAACTTGATAATGGTGAATATGTAATAATAAGCTTTTATGTGGATGATATACTCATTTTTAAAACTATTCTTGAAGTAGTTGAACATACTAAAAGCTTTTTATCTTTAGAATTTGATATGAAAAATCTGGAAGAAGCTAGTGTGATTTTGGGTGTTGAAAACATAAAAAAAGAAAATGATTTAATGTTGTCACAAGAACATCATGTTGAAAAACTTCTATGGAAGTTTAATAATTTTGATGTAATACTTATGAGTACTCTTTATGATGCAAATATCCAACTAAAGAAAAATAGAGAAAAAAGTGTTACTCAGCAAGAGTATGCATAAATTATTAAAATTCTGATGCATCTAATGAACTTCACTCGACTTAACATAGCTTATATTATGTGTAAATTGAGTAGATATACTAAAGTCCAAATAAAGAACATTGGAATGCACTGATAAGAATTATGAAATATTTAAAAGGTATCATGAAATATGATATCATGTATAGTGGATTTCCCGCTATACTGGAAGGGTACAATGATGCTAATTGGATTTCTGACTCTGATGAGACCAAATCCACTAATAAGTATATTTTCACTCTTAGTGGTGGTGCTGTATCTTGAAAATCTTTTAAGCAAACCATCACTGTTAGATCCATTTTGGAGTCAGAATTTATAGCTTTAGAAATGACTGAAAGTGAAGTTGAGGGGTTGTAAAACTTCTTAGCAGATATACTGTAAGGTATAAAATCAATGCCTTCTGTGTCTATGCACTGTAATTCCCGATCTGCAATAACAATTACAAAGAATAAGGCTTATAATGACAAAAATAAACACATCCATTTCAAACATGATGTTGTAAAACAGCTGCTTAATGATGGTGTTATATTGATAAATTATGTGAAGTCAGAAGTGAATTTGGTTGATTCTCTAACTAAACCTCTAGAGAGGAAAATGATATATGAAACATCGAGAGGAATGAGACTTGCCAACTTAAGTCAATGGTGATAATAACCAAACCTATGTGATTGGATATCCCATGGAGTAGATTCATATAGGTAATAATAAATCACTATTAAACCAAGAAGCATTATCAAATTTTGTTTAAAGTCCTTCCTATGATGTAGATAATGCTAAATAACATTTATTAAAGGATTAACAAAAGCTCTTAATGATTTGCATAAGCCCCTTTTTTGGATGCTGTATTAATGTAGTATACATTTGATGGAATCACCTATATGGGTACAGGAGTGGAGCCGTTCCTATGAAATTTATGGTGGAATCTCTAAAGCATTCATGAAAACCAGGACATGCGAATGGCTGATAAGCACAACACCGCGATGAACTGCTAAAGTTGTAGATTGCAATATGATCAATGAACCTCTTAATTTACAAAAGAGTATTTGGTTCGTAGAAACTATAAGCTTCACTAAAAACTCTGTAAATTAAAGTCTCATTGACTCTAAGACTGGTTCATAGTCTAATAGACACTACCCATGATGCATTACATTCTTGAATTTGAAACTAGCAAAAGACCTTGTGTTTAGCCTTTTGAAATATGTAGGGGATTGTTGTATGTTGAGTGTATTTTAAAAGGCTTATTTATCCCACATTGGGTAAAACCTTGAGAATGGTTATTTATCCCACATTACTTGGAAAAAGCATATATCTTCCTTTCACTTGTATACATTGTTTATCCCACATTGCTTATATAATGTGTACCTCTCTTTTCACTTCCTATAAATACATGCACTCACTTCATTAGCTCTTCATCTACAATTTGAGCTTTCTTTTCTCGCTTAAAACACTTTTGCTCTTAATCGTTGCTGGTTCAGCTGTTTCTATTGATTTTTTTTAGTATCCTAGTTGTTAGTGCACATAATCTAAAAGACCCCATGAACTATAATCCTTAAGGACAATGTTTCACGTTTCAGATTTACATTCTTGTAGCTCTTGGTCTTTCGCCATCAATATTTTTTTTACATGGTGGAGTCCATGGGTTGCAAGTTGGCTTCCTGACTAGGTAAAGTTGATTTTTTGTGGTTGATTTTGTGGGTCCTCGCAGGGGACTAGCTCTGTTTTTGACACAAGATGTGGATATTTAGGTTGCCACTTCATCTTTGTCTGGGTTTTGTTGGGTTCTTCGGCATGTGTTAGCTTTTCTGGGTTGTAATTTCAATTTTACAGAAAGCCTTGTATGAATGCTTGCATTCTTTTAGTAGATAAGAAGAAATTGCAAAAGAAACAACATCTCAAATTCCAAAAAAAAAAAGTTGAACCTAATAGAAGATGCTCATTATCTTTATGAAATAGAGAATTTAATCCAATAACTTGTGTATCAGAAACATTTTCTTGTAGGATATTCACGTTTAAATGCTTGATGATTTATTAGTTTTCACCATTTGCACTCATATGACACTATGAATATATATCAAGAATGCCTTGAAGTCATTGGATTTGTTGTGAGACCCATAATATATTTTTCATTTCATGAACTAAAAAAAATCTTGGCCAATGAAAACAACAATTACATGGTCCTTAATAACCTATTTTATTTAGAGCTTTTTATCATGCTAATATGAAAAATGTGATATGTGTCAATGAAAAGGTTATAATAGGTCAATGAAAACAATAGTTACATGGAACTCCAATTTTTTTTATTATTTAGAGCTTTTTATCATGTTAATATGAAAAGTATGAGATATGTCAATGGAAAAGTCATAATTGATCAATGAAAACAATAGTTACATGGAACTCCAACTTCTTTTTCCATTTAGAGTTATTTACTAGGTTAATGTGTGAGATATGTCAATGGAAAAGTCATAATCTGTCAATGGAAACAACAACTACATGAAATTGAATGACTTATTCTATCATTCAGAGCTATTTAATAAGCTAGTGTAAAAATTGCATGAGATCTGTTAAAGATAAATTCACAATCCGTCAATGCAAAAAAGCTACATAAAAATGAATAAATATTTTATCATTTAGAGCTATTTATTATGTTTATGTGAAAAGTGAGAGATTTGTCAATGGAAAAGTCAAAATTTATCAATAAAAACAACAACTACATTGAACTTGATAACCTATTTTGTCATTCAGACCTGTTTATCAAGCTAATGTGAAAATTGTGAAAAATGTTAATAAAAAATTCATACTCTGTCAATAAAAATGACATATGACATGAAACCGAATAATTTTTTTTTATCATTTAGAGATATTTACCAAGTTAATGAAAAGAATCTAAAATGACATAAATAAGCTGGATATATAAGAAATTTTATATTGAAATATGATTTAGATATTGTAGACATCAGTAATGGATACTTTTCCATTTAGATATCTTTTTTTGCATGTAATAAAAAAATAAATTCTAATGGTATACCGTCCATAGAACAAGTCTTCATTCCATCGAAAATATAGATGCATAAGAAATATACAACAAAGTGATTTGATCTTATGTATAGTGTGTATAAAAAATTGAATGAAACTAAAAGGTTGGACAAGATTGCTAAGGGTACATAATTATAAGGACCATGCGAACATTAGACCTGAAGTTCTTCATTTTCGTTTCCAGTTCCCAACTCGAATTAGAAGGTACAAGGTCGGGGCATCGGGGGCTGGCGGCTGCTGTCTTTGGTTTTGGATAGAGAAGGAAACACATAACGAAATGTCCAGTCCCCCTCTGCTTCCATGCTTTTTATTTACAGCTTCGCATCCGCCTTTACGCAGCAGACCTAGTCTTCAATCCCCATTTCTTGATAGGATAATTATAATTTGACTTTATGTGAAATTGCTCTTTGTCTTCTCTTATTTTATGAGTATACTTTGTCCCCGGTTTTTTAATGTAGTCCAATAGTAACTTTTAAAATTTTAATTTAAATATTATAGCAGTCATCTTTCATTAATTTTAATTTATATGGTATATTTTTTATAGTTAATAGACATATTAAATTATCATTTTTTTTCTTTGTGTATTTCTTTAAGTTTTAAAATAATATTTTTTAAATGTCAATTAATTATAAAAAATACTATACAGATTAAAATTGCTTGAAGATAACAACCACATAATTTAAATTAAGATTTCAGAAGTTGCCATCGGAATATATTAAAAAAATACAGGGTAAAGTGTATGTTTTTTAATTATGAGTGGTAAAATGTAATTTCACCTAAACCTCAGGGGGTAAACTGTAATTAATCCTTTCTTGATACGATGACGTACCTTGACTCGGACGTCATGCCTTCATCATCACGTCCGATTAACCTCACAGAGATTTTCCCTCTCTTTAGTTTGGTAACTTCGCATTTTTAGACTGGTTCAAATACTAGTACTATGAGAAAACTATAAAACCTCCGCTTAAGTTTGTCATAACCTAAAATTTTCACTCATATTTTTTTTCAAAAAATATATCACATATTATCTTTTTAAATTTGCTAAAGCCTTCAATTACATCTCAGCTATTTATTTTGAACATTAAAAACTTCTTGACAATTTCCGGAACACCGTTTACAAAAAATACCGTTCATGCAAAAGGGTATTTAGATGATTCACTAATTACATATGACTGAATATGACGATTCACTGAAGATAATTATATTTCTGGACTCTAAAACAATACAAGATTCAATCATTTTTATTTAGCTAAATAATTTTTCTGGTCAACAGTAATTTTTGTTTTGCATTTCACGAATATACTTTACAAGTTTTTAATGTCCAAAATAAGCGACACGAGGAAAGCATAATTATAGGTCACATGAAATGTGAAGCGGGTAATAATATATTTATTGAATTAGAGGGGGCAGCTTCAGGTTATGGCAAGCCTCATGAAGAATTTTTATAATTTTCCTTATTATTATTTACATGTTGGTCTATATTCACCGAATATGAGCAAGAGGTGTGCACCAAATCTAATAAATTCACAAAATCGCATAAATTGTTTCGTACCAAATCCAACGGTATAAAATTTTATACAGTTCCGGTTATAGTTTGGATTTGAAAATTTTAAAACCAAATAGTATATGAATTTTTACGGTTACTTCTCATGAACTTTATGTGATATTATACTTACCCTTTGAAGTTTAAAAATATGCACTTACCACTTTGTTTTTTTAACGCTGTCAGTCAACCGTTAGTCAAAATTACAACTAGCTACATTGAATTTAGTTTAATTTACAATTATGTCCAAAACTTTTGAAATCTATAATTTTTTTATATTACCCTTCCCCTTCTCATCTCTTTACTTCTATTATTTGCTACTGCCATTTCGACACTATCCATCTTCGCTGCCTCTGCTGCCTCCTTATCCAACCCCGCATTCTTGCTCCATCGCCTCCTTCCCCTGACGTCATCCCCAAAGTCACTTGTTCTTCTCACCTCAACTCATTCCGACTCACCCAAATTGCCTCATATGTCCTTCTATGGATAGACACAAATCGAAAAAAAGAAGAGAAAGACTAACACATCAATCCAGCCACTTCAATTGATTTTTTATCTAAAATTATATCATTTAAATATCTAACTAAAAATCACTTGAATAATATTTTTAGAAAATAATATATCTAATTAATAATAACTTGAATAATTTTTTTAGAAAATAATTTTTTTGCAGCCAACTAATAAAAATAAAAAATTAAGTGAAAATACCAAAATTTTCCAAAAAGTGTTAAAAAAAATACTTTTTAAACCTTTTTAAATATAAAGTTTCAATCAATATTATTCAAGTTGAGTGAATAATCTCTATATATCAAAATAATTACTAATAACTCATTTGTTAGAATCATTGTCAAACATGTAGCAATGTTGTTTTACCTTGTATTTTCAAAATAAATTGTTTTTCAATATTTCTCATTTTAATTTTTTATTTTTTATTTGATTTTGAATTCACTATATGAGGAACTAGATTTTGACACAAATATAATGGGGCAAATAGCATATTTATCGCCAATAGCTATATTTGAAAATTGAGGCAAAAAACTTAGAAGCAAATATTATATTTGTCACTAATTAATATACATTGAAGATAAATAAAATATTTAACTCCATAAACTCTATTCAAAATTAGAGGCAAATAATTGAAACCAAATATTATATTGTTGATAATTAGAATAGGATGTAAGAAATAAAAAATTAAACAAAAAAATTTATCTCTAATAATTAAATTCAAATAATTATAGGCTCATATTATATTTTCTACTGATACGAGGAAGAGTGTTTTGCAAACTTCTAGATAATTTGATGAACTTTACAATTTTTTATATTAATATCATTATTATGTGTTTGTTTTATCATTTTTATATATGATATCTTTTCTGGTAAGACTTACATAGATGACTTATATAACTCTTAGTCAAAAAACCAAATTCGAATCTTCAAGATAAAAAAACTTAGCAGAAACAACAAAAATTTCACAAAGCTTGAGGAAGGTAGAGTTGAGCGTAACCAAGACTAACCTCTAGGCTTCATATTTGTATTTTTATATGGCATTGGGCACTGCATTGACATCCTCCATGACGACATCATAGAAATTGGAGTTAAACTCATTGTTGGTAGTCAAAAGCTGAGAGGCAGCATAACTATTACAGTCTGAACATGTCTAGAGTATCCCACGGTTAGCGGTGTAAGTGGCGCTGATGAGGAAAATGAAGATAAGAGACCTCGAGTTAGTGGCCTTAGACTGGGTAAGTCTTAATGTAGCAACCGCAAGGTTGCTATCAAAAGCCTGAGGAGCAATGGCAACAGGGTCAAAGGAGAGGGTATTGGAGTAGAAGGAGAAGTCACATAAGGAGGCGAGGAGGCGTGAAGATGGATGGGTTGATGTGGAGGCGAAGGAGAATGGAAACGAAGAAACGGAGAGGGGAAGGACAATTTTGAAAAATTGTAGATTTCTAAAATTTTGGGTATAATTGTAAACCAAACTAAGTTTAAGGTGGTTAGTTGTAATTTTGACTAACGGCTGACTGGTGGCGTTAAAAAATCTGGGGGTAAGTGTATATTTTCAAACCTTAGTGGGTAAGTGTAACATCACATAAAGTTTAGAGGATAACTGTAAAAAACCCAACAGTATATAATATAGTTGTGGTTTTTAATGTCATAACCGGTAAAAAAGAAACGCATTGACCAGATAAAAAAGGTCCAATTCAATATAGTTCTCTCACATTTTTGTTCTCCTTGCTATCATTTAATACTAATTGAGTAATTTCTTAAGCCCAAAATTAAAAAAGTCCAATAAGGTTATGGGTAGCATATATTGCTTTGTAAAGGAAGGTCCATTTCGATACATGCTACTATGTTTGTTTTGCTGCCTTACTGTGCATTGCTAATTTCCTAAAATAAATCTAAGGGTAAGTGAGCGAGACGGAGACACAAGAGTGAGTGAGACTAGAAAGAAAGAAACTTAAACTCAGATTGCTATTCTTCTCCACGCTATTCAGGTTTAGGATGATTTATGCAAAGCAAATTTTTTTTTTCAAATTTGTATAAAAAGCAGTATGATCACAGTTTTCAAATTGTGAAATCATTTATTATGTGGTGCGGTTACTGGTTTATTCTTAACCTACATAAAACTGCACCATGAACACTCCTAAGATAAGCCATTATTCTTAAAGTTGGTTGTTACTTTTTTTTTTTCATTATACTTCACGTGTATCATGCACAACAATTCTTGTTGTCTTCACCTATCTAATTTAACTGGCAGAGATTAGACACCGCCTTAGTCGAGACCTGTGTTTAAGGTACAGCGAAGACATTCTCATGCAAAAACTTGGCAATAGATTGTCTAAATACAGCTTGACGCCTTTTAGATTTCGTGAGGCAGACAATATACCCCTCAAATTTTCTTTGTAACTCCTCCTACTTTAAATATATGCATGCATATGCTTCTAATTAAAAAAAAAAACAATTACTGTTCTTAGATGTTCCAAAATTTTCGAACAATTTTACAGTCAATTTTATTTTAACATTCACTACAATTTTTTTTTCAAGAGTTGCATACCGACCCCTAAAATTTGATGAAAATTTTAATTGAGATATTAAAATTTGAAAAGTCTTAGTTTAGTTTTTAGCATTTTAATAAGACTAGTTTAGTTTTTAGCATTTTAATAAGAAAAAATAGAAAATATGAAGAAAATTGTACACACCTTAATTTTTGTCTCAGCCAATGTTACAACCAAATTGAGATAAAGGTATCTTTATGTTTTCCTTGTTCTGATTAATTTTTATTCTTTAATCAATTTTTTTTCACCTAACCTAGGCTCATCCTTTGGCTGTAAAAAAGAGAAACCTCTTACACAAGTCAAAATCAGTTACAATAAGGAATGATGAGTATCACGCTAATTTGTCAAGAGGCTATAGACAATTCTTTGATTATTCATGGAATGAAATATGTAGAAATCTGCTGAGAGTGTAGAGATATTTTATTTAAAGCACATAATTTTATAATTTTATTTTGAATTATAAATTAGTTTGGAAGCCATAAATGTGACCCTACTTCTTTACATGGTCTCATAGAAACATAAATTTTAATTTAAATTATTTGGTAACTATAATTTTAAACTATTCAATTATATTTTAGCAGTTAATTAATAACTTAAATTACCATAATTTTAGTATTGGAGTTGAAAAAAATATGGGCTAAGATTAACAAACACTTTATTTTAACATAGTCAACTTAATCTAAAATTGCTTATTTTTATTTTTATATATTTTTTTTCCAAAACCAATGTCATTTCAAAGCTAATATTATTTAGGTGTAGTAATCTATTCGTTGCAAAATTTTTATGATTTTATTAATTTTTTATGAATTTTTTATCCATTAAAAAAAATTAATAAAATTAATAAAATTTAAGAATTTCATTTTAAATGGATTGCTACACTCATGTAAAATTGACTTTTAAATGAAATTGTTTCTAGATAAATAAAATATAAAAATAAAAATAATTTAACTTTAAACGTGAAAATATAATTAGTACGAAACGAGACCTCGGGTAAAACGCATTGACCTTTTTCAATGAGCAGCATTTCCTTTTCCTTTCCTATTTTTTTTTTTCTGTACATGAGCAGCGTTTCCCATAACATTACACTCCACATTTTTTCATGACAAATGAAAAGAAAAGAAAACTCTACATTTTTATGGTTTCCAACAATTTTTCAGGGGTCATGGAACAGAAAATCAATATGTTCAATTAGGCAAATACACTACAAGAGAATCAGGTTTTGGTGACCGTTTACGGTGACTGAAAAAGCGGCCACTAAGATTTTGGTCACTAAATCAGTTGCCAAAAAGTGCTTTCAGCATTCCAAGAAAAGTGCTAATCAACTAGTGGCGGTAAAGATTTAGTCACCAAATTTGTTCACTAACCGGTCAGTAATCGGTCAATGTGGTGACTGATCTAATGACTAACTCTAATCAGTCACTAAAAAGTTTCATCAATCTGTTAGACTGCCACCATCCCCTCCGCATAAATATATAAACGCCTTCGGCCATCTTTTCTTTTTTTGTGCATCATTTTCACTCTTCTTGTCATTTTCTATCTTTCACCGCTGATCTCCTTTATTTGAGAGGAAAGGAAGTATTATCCGGAGATCCACTTTTTGTAGCTAGAGATACAATATTGCAGTTTAGGTAAGTATTTTATACGATATTAACCAAATATTTTAAAATTGTATGTATAAATAGGTGTTAATGTATATATGAAAGAAGGAAGGGGAAAAAAAAAAAAAGAAACGAAAAACAAAATGGACAAAACACAAGTTGGCATTATTTTATTTTTGGGTTCGAATAGGGCAACAATTGTTGAAATGATCAGGCGGGAGAAATAAATGAGGGGAAATAAATGTGCCCGAGATCACAGTTGGCCCTCTCCTCCTTTTCTACTCAGTTAGACTTTTGTCCACAACGTCAACCTGCTTACCTTTACAACACCACCAAACTTATTACTTCACTCCCACTCTCAAATTTACTACACACCGACCTAGCCTGAAATCTTAATGTCATCTTCCATAGCCCCGGCCCAAATTAGCTTTTCTTTTCAGCCAAATACTTTAATCAGCCCCCACAACTCTGCTTTGCTCTGATTAAATTTTGCCCGCCAATTTCTCTTTCTTCCTCCTCTGCGAGTATCATTTGGTACATTTTCTTCCCTTCAATTTTCATATTGTTTTTTACTTTTTGTTTCTATATGTCGATTCCTTTTATTGGTTTATTGATTTCTTTCTACTTTCTCTTTCTTGGCCTTCTGCTTGTTGCTGTGTTTAGCTCAAATGGAATATAACAAGACAGTGGGCCTTCAACAGTCAAAAATATAAGACGTGGAAAGAACAATAAAGCCCTTTTAAGATTGTGTTGGAGGTGACCTTCAGGCAGCCATGACCTCCGCTCTTGGTAGACTACAGTCAGTTGGCGGCCTTCCTGTAGGAGTTGACCGACCATGTTGGTGATAATGATGCGATGGAGGATGAGGAGGAAGAGGAGGAGGCATCTGATGGAGAAGATGATAGTTACTATAGTTAGTATTTAGGGATAATTTGTTATATATGTAGGGATAATTTGTTATGTAGGGTGTTTTGTTACATGTATTTTAATTATAATAAATGGCTAATTAAATTATTAATTTTAATGCCAAAAGTTTATAATTGATAAAAATCAATTAATAACAAAAAGGTAGTTTCATCGACCAATTAAATCAGTCACTAAATCAGTCACTTTACTGATCAATTATATCGGGTACTAAATCAGTGAACAGCTATGACCGATTACTGACCGTTTTTTTCGGTTACTATATTCGGTCACTAGCTCTTAGTGATCAAAGTTTTACTGACCATTTGCTGACCATATATTTTGGTCACCAAAAGGTGTTTTGGTGACCGATTACTGACCAATATGTTAGTCAGTTTTTGTGATCTCTTTTGTAGCTATATCAAGGTTATAAGACCAGAAATTTATTGTAAATTTTTATAAATCCGATAAATCTTCAATATTTTGAACCCGACCTAACCTCCTGCAAAGGCTGAAGAAAAAAAAAAAAAAGAAAAACAAAGCATTCAAATGTAAAAAAAAAAAAGAAAAACAAAAACAAAACCCGGCATTTGATTTTGTTCTTTTAGCAGCCATTTCAATTTTGTTGACGAACTCTAACTGGCCATGGCGGAATCACGAAGGCCAGCACTTGATTCGAACAGATTCTCTGGCGAACAACGCGCAACCTCCCGGTCCTAACATTGCACGAAAACAAACACCCTCCGAGCCCCAAGTACACAACTTGCGCATCAAAAGGGTCCAGAGCCAAAGGAAACCCAAACAACTTCTTCCTCACAACTTCTGTCATCGTTCCTTCGTTTGTCCAACACTCGCCGAACCTAATCTCGCGCTTCAATCCCCATTCTCTATCACCATAATTCGTCAGCAGCCACAGGCGTAAATCGCGAGGCTCGACGCAAGAATCCGTGGCTTCCAAGTAACCCAAATGCCCTTCAGACAGGCCTATCAGAGATAGTTGCTTACGTTTTGGCTGCTGGTTTCTTGTGGGCAATTTTATCGATCCGATTTGGTTTGTTTCTGGGTTATAAGTGATGATTTTATGGTGTGATTCCAACCAGTGTAGAATCCCTTTGTGTTCGACAACAGGGCTGTCGGTTTTGATGCAGAAACGGTCGTCAACAACGGAGGATTGGACCGTTGAAACTTGCCACTGTCCCGTTTTGGAACAGAAAGTTTCGATTTTATTAGGCATGATAAGTTCTGATCTTCGGTGATCTTCGAGATCCTGACGACCAAGAAAGAATCTTGCCTGGTTACGAGACCAACCGCTGCCCATTGTACGGAGAGGACCGGCCGAGGCAGGGCCGTCCAGTCAGAGGATTGCAGACGAAGTAACGTTTCTGCCAGAAAAGAGCGTTGGAACACAACAAGACGCCGTTGCTGGCTGCGAGGATTTTGGTGGGAGAAGTTGGTTTGGTGGTAAGGAAATCCAAGGAGAAGCCTTTGGATGCGTAGTTGCTGTCGGAGTGGTCAAGCGCTATGCGGTTGAAGGCAGTGTCCGGGGAGAGGATTCGAGTTTCGAGCAGGAAGCGGAAGAGAAGGTTCCATTGTCGGGAGGAAGAAGATGAGCTGTTGGCTCGAGTGGCCGCATAGAGGCGGCCGAACGAGGGGTCGGAGATGAGGGAAAGCCACTGCTTGGAGACGCATTTGGACGTGAAAATGGATTTCAAGGGCAGGCGTTGGAGGATATCAAATAGGAGGCTGTAGGGTAAATCAGAGACCTCTGTTTTCGTGCTCTGTTCCTTGTCTTGTTTCAAGTTTTCCTCCATTTTTGTTGGCAGTTTATTTTCTGAGAAGAAAAGCGGTGAAATTTATGTTCAATTCTAAAAGCTCCGCCTTGTACAGCGGTTCCTTCTAAATTTTGGAGTGAAATGCTACTAATGGTTCTTATGCCTTCTTGATTTTGGAAGTTGAACTGTCTCTTATATTTTAAATGCTAACACTAAAAGTAAAACTATTAAAGAAAAAACAACTTGTTTCCTTAACTTTCCCGGGCAAAATTTTATCTTTTTCTGTCTATTCTCGGGCTGGCTTTACAATTCAAAGGCTAATAGATAATAGTGAAAATGATAACTTTTCAGAATTGCCTTGATGGCTATTTTTGTTGAAGGCTGATTTTTGAAAATTATGATTTTATTGGAGTTAATAAAAATAGTTAATTTTTTCCCTGTATCTTCATATTAGGGAGGAAATCTTTTGGCCAGTAGAAACAAAATTATTTGGCAGTAGAAACAAAATTAAGTATCAGAACAGGCACGGCAATCCTCGTTACAAAATCATTCGTATGAATAATTCGAATTCCACGGTAGAGCTGAAAACCAGTTGAACCCTCGTTAACCGTGTTCTGTTTAAAATATAGATCGAGCTTGATATTTTATTAATGATTAAATTAAAAATAATATAGAGTCATGAATAAGTTTTTAATCAATCGATTCAAGTTCTGTTTTCTTTAAATTAAGAAGAAAGTCTAAGAAAAAAACTTGTGTAGGCCAAACTTATTTGTAAGGCTCAACAAAAGTGATTACTTGTATTAAAGCGTCTGAACAAAACTTTATAATTGATAGAGTAGTTATGAAGCAAGGGAAAAATAAGAGGGAAACGGGTTTGACCTGATGCATTCTTTGTTCTTTATTTCTTCTGCTGATGCGTTCCCTGTCCGTTTTGTTTTTTAATTTCTCATTCTCTTCTTTTCCTGTTTGCTTTCTCACTTCATTTTTTTTTTGTTTCTCTTGTTTCTTTTTCCCTTTTTTTTTTTTTTACCTTTTCCATTTCTTTTTTATTCGTTTTATTTTTCAAATTTTGTTGCCGGTTTTTTTATTTTTCCTTTTTTTCCCAAATTATGTTTTTTATGCTGCTTTTTTTTTTCCCTCCTTGAATCATACTTCTCATGTTACTTTATTTTTTGTCCATTTTTTTTCTTTTCCTTTTCCAGAATTTTTATTTCTTTTTCATTTTAGTTATTTTTCTTTACTTTTTCCTGTTTCTTCATTTCTAAACTTCTTTTTTTTTTTTTAATCTTTTTGGGCTTGCCTTCACACTTTTTTGTTTCTTCTATTTTCGTCCACCCATTTTTTTTTTATTTCATTTGGCCTACTTTTATTTCCCCATTTCATTTCTCTCTCTCTCTCTCTCTCTCTCTCTCTCTCTCTCTCTCTCTCTCTCTCTGCGTTCCTTTGCCTTTTTTTATTCTTCTGTTTTCCTTTTTTTTTTTTGGCTTCTATTCTTTCCTTTTTCCTTTTTTTCTTCTATGTTGTTTTTTAGAATTGTTCCTAGTTTATTTTTATTCTTTTATTTATTCTTTTATCACTTTTTATTTATTTTGTTTTATCAGTTTTACATGTTCTTTTAGAAGTTAAAAAAAAAAGAACTGATAAAATAAAAAATAACTAATTTATGTAAATAATAAGTGAGAATTGATAAAGAACAAACAGATGTGGATAAAAGAATAAATAACTTCTAATAAAGGAACAAATAACTTGTTTATCTAAAGAATAAGTAGAAATCTATAAAGAATAAATAACTATAGATAAATGAACAAATAACTACTAATAAAAGAATAGATAACTAATTCATCTAGAGAACAAGTATAAATTGATAATAAAAAAATAAATAAATATTAATAAAAATAAAAATAAATACTATTAAAAGAACAGACAACTAGTTTATCTAAAGAAAAGGAAAGATTTAAAAAAAATTAATAAATGTTCATAGAAGAACAAATGACTACTGATAAAAAAATAAATAGCTACTAATAAAAGAACAAATAAAAGAATAGACAGCTAGTTTATTTAAACAATAAGCATGAATGGATAAAATAAAAAAAAACCTAACGATAGAAAAATAAATAACTACTAACAAATGAATAGATAACTAGTTTATCTAAATAAAAATTAGAAATTAATAAAAGAACAAACAATTTCTTTTAAAGAAATAAAAAAATATTGATAAAAAAACAAATATCACCTGATAAAAAAATAAATAGGAACTTAATAAATAGGCAACTATTGATAAAAAAAACTACTAATAAAAAAATAAACGGCGATTTATCTAAAGAACAAGTAGAAATTGATAAAAGAATAAATAACTGTTAGTAAAAGAATAAACAATTACTAATTAAAGAACAAATAGCTACTAATAAAAAAACAAAAGTAACTTATCCAAAAGAACCAAAACTGATTAAAAAACTGCTAATAAAATAAAAATAAAAATATAACTAAAAATAAAATATACATAATTTTTTAAAAAATAAATAATTGCTAGTAAAAGAATAAATATCTATTAATAAAAGAACAAATAACTAATGATAAAATAAAAAATAACTAGTTTATCTTAAAAACAAGAAGGAATTAAAACAAGAATAAATAAGTACTGATAAAAGAATAGACAATTAATTTATTTAAAGAACAGTAGAAATTGATAAAAGAACCACTAATTGTTGGTAAGAAAATAAACAATTACTGATTAAAGAACAAACAACTACTAATAAAAGAACAAAAATAAATTTATCTAACAGAATAAGTAGAAACTGATAAAAAATAAAAGCTATCAATAAACAAAAATAAAAATAGAACTAGAAATAAAATATAAAAAATGAAAAAAAAAAGGAAAAAATGGGGGGAAAGTAGGAGTGGCAAAATTTGACCTGACCAAAAAACCTGGACTGACCTACCCAAACCCAAACCTGACCTAACCCGATTTGATCAAAAAAGTCAATAACCCGAACCCGGTTGTACATAAACCATGTGAACCGGAACCCGATTAAAGTGAAACCTAAAAAAATACAAAACCCGAATGATCTAAACTCGAAATATCTGAACCAAAATTGGATTGAACCTAAATTGATCGAAATCCGAAATAACCCGAACTCGAAAAGACCAAAACCCAAGACTGACCTAACCTAAACCCGAAAAAATCAGAGTCTAAACCTGACAAAACCTGATTTTAATCCAAATTAACATAAAATATATGGTCAGTAAATATTTAAAAATTCATGATTTTTTATATATTTATTATTTATCTAAATTGTACATTAACTATGACCATGCAATTTAAGAAATTCAAAAAGTACATCAAAAATACTTTTTGTTTAGGTATCTTATGAAATTTAAAGAGTAAACTACAAAAATAATTTGTCTTGCTTTGTTTGAGGGTCTTTTAGGATTTATTGGTTGATAGGACTTAATAATTTTCAGTATTTTCAAATTTGGTAATTTCACTAATAGTGATTAGCTTAATTTAACAATCTTCATCTGAAAGGATGTATTTTAGGATTCTCCTATAAAGCTACTAAATCAAACTTCAATTCTTTATAATATGAATGACTTATTTTAGCATCTGCTATCGTTAATTGCCTTTAACATTTGATAACAAGGCTAAACTATATAAAATTTTAATTCAAACTACTAGTAAAACACGTATGAGTTTGAGATGATTTAATTTTATACAGTTTGCATAGGCTCGAGCTTAAATTACTTAAAACATTGTTTCCCATTCAAAACCACAAAAGCCTAAAATCACAAATAATAATCTAAATCCTAAAGCAACATAACAACTCATTCCAATCTCAAGTTTTACAACTAAATGAAAACATCTTAATGAAAAAAAGTATGACAACAACATGTCATGTCAAAAGTCTTAAATAACAAAGTTAATGACAAAGTCGAAAGTGACTGCTTTCAAATACTTGCATTTGCGAAACTTATGAATTGCCAAAAAAATGCTAGTTAGTGAAATACCAAATAAAAAATATAGAGTTATTTGTGCCTAGTTATAAATTGAGTCATTGTCTAAAAAGCACTAAAAAGGTTTTAAAAAAAAACTCAACTACAATAAAGTGACTATTAGTAATCTTACCTATACACTAAATTATAAGATGCTTTAAAACTGGTCAGCTATTCAAATTCCACTTCTATGTCATTCAAATGCTTCAAGTCATACTTCTCATCTTTGATAATTGAGAAACAAAATTATTAATAACTACAATATATTGAAATAAAAAATTACAAATGAGAAACTATACCTTCATAACGATACACCCAATTATGAGATATTAGTAAAACTTGTACATTGTCGAGGACAAAACGATTCCTGTATTTGTTAAAAATCTAACTACCTATACTAAAAGTTGATTCTAAAGCAACAGTCGTGATAAGAATACTCAATATGTCTCTTGCCATTTGTGCTATAATTGGATATTGTGCATAATTTTCTTTCCAAAAAGTAAGGAAATATAACTTCAACTCAATTGGTTTTCTAGACTCATCCAAATAAAGATCAAGTTGTGACTTTAAGTTGAAAGTTCACATTGTATCATGGGCAAAATCCTACATCCAAATCAACATATCTATCAATTTTAAGAGTATTGTACAATATAAAAGAGTACATATTAGCATAATAACAAAAAATTAATTTACTTACAAGAAGATCTGAATTTACTTCCCGATAAAATTGTCCACCACCAGTTCTAACATCACACGAGTAAGATAAACTAGTACTACGAGTCTCATACTCTTTAAAAAGGAAATTTAATTGATCTCGAACATCTAACCACTTAGAAGCATGAGTTATGCCCAATTTCTAATAGTAGTATTTGAAAAAAGCTAATTTATATCGAGAATCAAGTACAACTGCAAATAAGAAAACTACTAAAAAATATTCTCAATACTTATGAAACTTTTCATTCATTTGTTCTATCATTTCTCTTATTTGGGAGTCTAGGTTATCTATTGCCTCTAATATAAACTTTTACATTTCCTATATATTCTCAAAGTATTAATTGGCAGTGAGATATTTAGAGCTAGGGAATAGAGTGGTCATTTCATAAAAAGGCTTTTAAAATTGCTGTGATTTTTGTAATTTTATCCCACTCTCCATCACTAGGGCAATGTTCATAACATATGTCAACAATTTGTAGCTGAGAAAATACTTGACGATAAAAAAGTGCCCTTTCAAATATTAAATAAGTGAAATTCCACCGTGTAGGCACATCTAGCCACAATGATTTTGAAATATTTACCCCAATTGCTATAGCATACTAAAAAAACCTAATCCTTATTGCTTATGATCTACGAACATATAGAACACTTTCTCTAATTTTTTTTAGATGCCTAGAAACTACCTTCGACCCATCTTGAACAATGAGATTCAAAATATATGCACTACAACAAATATGAAAATATTTTCCCCTACAAATCAAAACATTTTGAAGGTTGAGTTGGGTACACAACAAAGTCTGCATACTAGTTATGTTGCTAGCATTGTCTAAAGTGATGGAAAAAATTTTGCTCTCAATCTCCCATTCTTTCAAGAGACCAAATATTTTTTCATATAATATGTTAGAATTTTGAGGTGGTTCAAAGATACTGAAAAATCAAGACTTTACTCCTCAACTTCCAACCAATACCCACATAATGTGCAATGACACAAAGGTAACATTCATCAATCATTGAAATTCATATATCACTAGTTAAGCAAATCCTTTCTAGAAAAAGTTCCCTAAAGAACATTTAAGCTGTTCCCCGAATTTCTTATGGAACTTAACAATGTCATTCTTATAGGTGTTTCGACATACATGTTTAACACTTGGGTTTAGATATGAATTGTAACCATACACCTTTTCATATTTAACATAAAAATATGGTAGGTCATGCTTGATTGAGATTTTACACTGCCACTCTCCACAGGCTGCTTCATCTAATTTTCCATGGAATGATATTTCATTGCTACCACTGCTATTTGAAGAACTTTGATATTTGGCACACTTATTTAAATGGTGCAAAAGGTTTTTGGTTCCCACTGTAGAATCAGTCTTGTACTCCTTAACTTTGCAATACTTGCATTTGGCTCTTTTCATTTTATCTTCATATAACTCTCCATCAATACACTCAAATTTATTCAAAACCTTAGACCAAGACCTACTTTGCCTTCTCTTAGCACAACTTGCACTAACAATCCCTTGATTATTGGAGTCATCGACATTTATGCCAGACATGTCCATTATTAGATCCATTGCTGTAAAACAAATAAGAATAATTAAACTTATGTGGAATGAATACTTTAAAATTGAACTTTGTAGTGCATTTTGAATATTTAAAAGCTAAAACTAAAAATTAGTTAGTCCAAAAATTAAATTTCTTGCTTAAACATGTAATTGTATATGATATTATTAATTTAATTGATGCATGACTAATCTGAACAAATAGGCAAACAAAAAATAGAAAAACAATAAAAAAAACTTGCTGTCAGCGACTTTATGCAAAATAATAAACGTCAGGGACTCAGGGGACCGAAAATACAAAGTTTAGGGGCTAAACGAGTGTTTTACCAAAAGAGGAGAAAGCTTGGCCGGGTCAACTGTGGAGGAACGGGTCGGATCGCATGTTCACTTCGGGTCGACTTCGATTCTCTCTTCACGCCGGCGACTTGGGGCAATCGGAGGCTTGGCTCCGATGTGGCGGCCACGGCGACCTTGGCTGACAAAGGAATGGTGATCGGCAGCGGGGGAACCAGCGAATCCGTGACAGGACATGACGGTGACTGTGTTTTGATCAAGATTTTGAAAACTCTTTCTCTCCTTGACAGGACATGACGGTGTTGGTACAAAAGGTGGTGGGGGACCCTTGGATCAGGCGGCGCGGCTTACTGGGAAGCAGGGGCTGCGATCTAGGACTGGAAGTGACCGCTGGAGGAGCGGTTGAAGCGTCGGGCAAAGGGAATATGACTTCCAAGGGTGGTGGCGGCAGTTGGGAAAGTTTAAGGTTTCTGGTGTTGAAGATGGCGAGAAGAGGGCCTAAAGTTACAGTTTCACTTTTTTTCTCGATAGAACAAGATGTTAAATACTGTTACCGCTGGGTATACCACATCCTGAATTTTTAAGATATACCACATGGTATAATGTATCGTATACCATTACCGTTTTCACAAAAAATAAATGTTAGAATATTATTTTAAGATGAGATAATTTGTGTAATAATTTATTTTTATACATTTTATATGTATTTTAATTTTTCTTATCATAATTTATCAAATATAAATAAAATATATATGATAGAAGATATGTTTTTAATACAAAAAACATAAAAAATGTTATTTATGGAGCAAAATAAATAATACTCCCTCTGTTTCACAAAAGCTGTCCTCTTTACTATTCACAGCAATTAATCTATGATTTTATTTCTCATAAAATTTATCGTAAAAATATGAACTTTTTACATGAAAATGAAACTTTAAAGATTCTAGTTTTTAAATATCATTTTTTAGAATTTTTTTGAATTCATATTAATATAAATATATTTAAGTCAAACTTTAGTCAAAAAAGGTAAAATGGCCAACTAATATGAAACGGAAAAACTAAATGTTTATTTTATGATATGTGTATTATTTTTATTTTAATATTTTATATATTTATGATATTTTGATGTAAAAAAAAAAAATAGACGCGAAAAATTAAATACCACAGTACATACCATGCGATATTTGCGGCATATCCTAATTTTTTTGACAAATACATACAAAAAGTATGCGATATGCGGTATACCGCGAAATACTACTATATACCGCGCTGTAAAATGAAAAAACGTGAAAACATTTTATACCGCGTACCGTGTACCTGTGGTAAACTTTATATTGCGATATTTAATTCAGTGGGATGGAGCTTATAGTTGCAAATTTCTTTCAGTTTTTCTTATTATTTCTCTCAAAATGTGGCTTTCATTTATAGTAGGGGCGACATAAATGTGATTAGCAAGATTTTAAGAGATTAAACCTAATCGAAATCCAATTTAAAGAGTCTTATATCTGTTAGGAAATAATTTGCAAAAATTTCAGTTTAAGTCCAACAAAACTCTTAGCCTAGTGTTTTGGCCCCCAGTTTTATGTGATTTTTCAATTTGACCCAATATTTTTAGGATTTGTTAAATTAGCCCATAACTTTATGAGATAATCAGATTTTGCCTAATAAAATTACAAAATTTACCTCAAACTCTCGAGAGTTGGCATATTTACCCAAAAATTTTCAATTTTACCTAGAACTTTCTAAAAACCTCCAATTCACATCCAAACTCTTCCATTTTGTCAACACTGACCTCAAACGACTTCTAGGGCTCCAAATTAGTATGTAAACTAAATTAATTTCTATTTTGACCCTAAATAATGATTCTAAATTTCTAAAAAATTATAACTCAAAGTGATAACATAATTTAAATACATATGATCCTACCAACTTTTTAAGTTCTAAAATGACTAAGTTTTATAGTTTCCTGAATTGAATTTGCAAAGTTTTTAATTAGGTGTTTTTATTAAAATAATTTTATATTAATATATTTATATCTAATGAAATTAATTTTTTTTGGATTATTTTTTTATGACTAGTATTTTTTAGTTATGAGGTACCTAAATTTTGAAATTTTTGTTTCAGTCACTTATAAAAATTGCAACATAGGTCTCTAAACTTTTCAAATATTTACATAAAAATCAAATTCTTTAATTTAAATTTTAGCAAAATCTAAATAAAAAATTGAATTAATCAAGTTATTCTAGCTTATGCACTAATAACCCGATTTGACCCGAATATCAACCCGAATCTGACCCGAAACAAAAATAACATAATCTGAAGTTATCCGAGATTGAAATTGACCCGATCTGAATTAAACTCGAACCCAAATTAGCCCACCTCAAATCCAAAATCTACTCAATCCAAAATTAATCATAATCCAAACCCAAATAATCCAACCTGAACCTGAATTGATGTTAATCCAACTTAACCCAAACTTGAATGACCTAATCTAAACTTGACCCGACCAACCCAATTGTCATCCCTAGGGAAAAGACAAGAAAACGTAATTTAAAAATAAAAATTAAAAAAGTAGATATAAAAAAAATGGAAAGAGAAAATAGAAAAAAGAAGAAGTGGAAGGAAAATAAGGGAAATGAAAACAAGGGGAAAATGAAAAAGACAAAAAGAAACAAAAAAAACTAGAAAAATTAGTCGAAAAAACAAAACTGGAAAGATAAAATAGGAAAAAAAGAAGAAGTTGAAGGAAAAGAGGGGAAATTTTTCTTTAGAAAAAAGGTTGGGGAAAACAAGGGAAAATCTATAAAGACAAAAAAAAAAAAACCAGAAAAATCAGATCAAGGCGATGTGGGCTATCAAGCCCATGACCACCATCTCACTTATCCTCCAATCTGAACTCTGCTTACTGTGGAACTTTGTCTGATGTTTTGCGGGGATGATATATGTAGAATTTTAAGCGCAGGATCAAAATGTAAATTCTTAATTTCTTTAGGGATGATGCACGTAATAAGCCACACCTACGTAATATGTACTCAAAAGCTAAAACTGAGTTGAGCTTACTTGAATAATAAGCAAAATAAGGTTTATTTGAATTGTATATCGTGTTTGAATTAAATTGAGTTAAACTCAATTAAAACACAAACTGTTCGTTCAGTTTTCACCCATAATTCTCAAAGATAGTAGACAATAATTTTGTCCTACTTATTAAATATAGGACTTAGCAATGGTCCCTAACCTTTTCTTATTGTTCTCTTTTAGTCCTAAATTTATTAACTATTTTATTTTGGTCCTAAACATTTTTAAAACATTTCATATGATCCGTACTTAATAAATCTTGTTATCTCAAAATAACTAATATTAATTTCAATTATCTAGTAATTGTCTTCAATTGCATTTAAATAGCGTAATATTTTTTATAATTAATGAACAGTTTAAATTATTAATTTTTACTTTTTCCTTCTATAAATCGGTGTTGTTTGTCATGTTTGCATCAAGAGCAGTTTGGGAAGCATCAGGTGTGGCTAGAAATAATTGGAACAAAATGGAGAATTCCTGGTTTGATGTTTAAAATAATATTCAAGTTGTAAACTTAATTTTTTTTTGTTTTAGCATTATGTGGGTGAATAATGAATTTAACATGTTAAACACTTGTCAAAGCAAACGATTTCAGTAATAAAGCTTCAACTAACAATTAATTAAGTTCTTTATGCTTCATACATATATATTCATAAAACTCAAAACCACACATAAAAGCCATATGACTGCATACATAAAGACATATAGAAGCAAAAGGCAGCACTTACTATATACTATATATCTTAATATATCACAAGCAGCCAATTAACTACATAATTAAGGCCCCAAGCTCAGTAACAATATATAGACTATATATAATACATTCAAGGAATGCCAATTATGGGGAAAAAAGGAACATAATAACTGGAAGGAGCAAGCCCCCACTCCCTTGGCAGAGGCAGGTCAACAGTCTTGGATGAACCAAGCTGGTTGGAGGCCTTGCAGGAATCTGCAGAAGGGCAAGAAGTGTAGAGGGCAAGTGGGGTGGAGATTGTGTAGGAATTTGATCCGGCCGGGCCATCCACAACCTTGGAGACCATGTCTTTCTTCCTTGAGTAAGTCTGGCTCGTCCCACCCATAACCTTTGCCAAACAGTTCACAGGCTGACTGTTAGGAGCCGGTGCTGGAAGCTCTGTCTCAAAATCTCCATTGGCTCGTGTTGTTCCTGTGGCCAGTTTCTGCTCCTTGTCGCACTTCACCGCAACCTTAATGCCTAAGAAAACAGAAAATAACCATGAAGCTTGCACCACGGGGCACACTTAACATCACGTGTACATGCACACAAGCGCACACGCATAAACACAAAAGAATAAGGGTCAGGTAAATCACCTGAGAGGTCGTCATGGAGATTGCAGTCAAGGCAAGAGACCTTGCCCTTGACCACTTGGCACAGAGAAATCTGGAAACCAGCCGCAAGTGCCAGGACGAAGAAGAGTGTGGCAATGCTATTGTTGCAACGGAACGCCATTGGAGCTGCAGAGACAGGAGAAGTAGCTCAGAAAGATGAGTTTGAGTCTTGGAGTATAATGAAAGTAGAAGAAAGTGGAACCAGCTTATAAATAGAAGGCTCACGCAACTTCAGAAATGGCAGGAAAATTTAATGAGACCCCAGAGAGGTGAGGCTGGTGGTTGCGCAGAATTTACTGCTGAACTTATGTCGTCCATTTGTGATAATATTTATCTACAGTTGTTGGGCAATTCATGGCTAGCATCAATGTCCTTCATAGTATACGTTGCTCTTTTTTTTTTTTTTTTCTGTTCAGAAGAAGGAAATTTTCTCTATCACTGAACATTTTGTCAAACATATGTCTCTTGACAGGGGCCAGGCAAAGCTGTCTTGCATTAAGAGATATCGATGGTTTTATTACCAATCTCTCTCTCTCTCTCTCTCTCTGTCTGTAAATCGGCGAGTTGAACACCAAATATGAGTACACCATTAGTGTTGAGTTTTGTATTCAATTATACAAGAGACAACCAAAAAGATTGTTGAGATTGGCTGTTATACATTTACAAAAAACTATTTTTGTTTTCTGGGCACAGAGAAAGGAAAAACTCTACTCTAATTATTAAGAATAGATATGAAGATGAACATATTATAATTAAGTAGTATACGTAGGAATTAATGGCAGCGTATGTGGAGCACCATGCCTTTCGTTCAGGGCAAACATTTATTCGCTCCAACCCCACACTCATTCAAATTTGACACAATGAAAGCTAGATTACGTAGGTAACCTTTTTGTCCGTTTCTTCTTCTATATTTTTATTTTTATTCTTTAATTGTTGGTGGATTTAACGCTAATGACTGTTTATATTCTAATAATTGGGAGCCAATTTATTTTGTATTAGAATTAATGTATTACTGTACTTTATTCTGATATAAAGTGATTGTTTGTCCTGATTGTCAATTTATTAAAACCTCAGGCTTTAAAAAATCCAAAAAGGTAATTTTAGAATGTTTTTTATTTTTTAATAGGGAAATATTATTTTACTAAAATAAAAATTAATATAAAATACTTATTTTAAAAAAATATGTATCATTTTTCAAATTTCCTAAAGTGTAAAGTTTTATGAAATTGATAATTTAGAAATAATTACTTTATAGAAAATATAGTTATAATAGATGAGTTTTTTGCTTAGCAAAGTGTCACTGCAGCACATTTTGAGTCACAGAATTAGGAAAATTATAGTTAACAGAAATTCAATCAACATTGTATAGCCGAATTTAAAATTGATGTCCGAGCAAATTTTGAACACATAATTAAAATCACTTAGACAGCGCCGCGGGTTAGCTGGGGAAGTGCGGGGAGGTGACGCGACATGCCTGACAAGTTTGTAAAAAGAGTAGGTAAAAGTATAGTTTTAATGAATTATCATATTTACATAATATTAATTTTTAAATAAAATTAATTTCATATAAAAATATAAAAATAAAAAATAAATTATTTTAAATTAAATTGATTCAATTTAAAAAAAATTAGACCTAATATTCTGGCCCTTCTTTACCTTCAGTTTTGTCCCGGGCAGACTAATACGGTTGCTAATGTGCTAGCGGCTAAGTTTGGAGCTACCGTGGAAGACCACTTTACTTATTTTGATTCTTGCCCTACTTTTGTGAAAGATAAACTTTTGTTAGATTGTGCTATGCCACACTTTTATGATGTGTATGATTGAAACCCAGCTAGGGGTACCTGCAGGCCAATAAGTGTGGCAAAGTGTTCGTTTGCTGCCGGTAGTCGGAGGGTAATATCTCCTACCCAGCTAAGCTGTGTATATAGGCCTTTTGATAAACGCAAGAATATTGTTGTGTAATTTCTGTTGTTTAATGCATCCCTCTTTCCAACACAAAAATAGAAAAAAAATTAATATTCTTATGTTAGTTTATTTTTTATTTTTATATAGAACAATGTTGCGTCCAATAATGTTGAAATAATTTATTTGTGAAGGTTGAACTCCTAATTTCTAAAACTTGCTCGATTTTTTAGTAAAACAAAAATACTATCAAACAAAATTCTTTCAAATATAAAAATGCTCATAATTAACAGAGTAGTTCTCTACTCCAATGTCAAATTCATGTTTGATGAGTAAAGTGGTTGTGTCGGTTGGGCTCAAAAGCTTAGCAAATGATAAATCAGAGTCTTGTGCACAAAGATAGCGTTAGAGTCCCAGGATGTGCTCCCGGGGAAAACCTTCTAATACTCAAGTTAGCTTTCCGATGAATAGAAGGAAGAAAGAGAGAAGAGTCAAAATGTCGTAGATCGGGATTGGTGCTTGAAGAGGTTTATACAGTTAAGGTATGCTCCAAGTAACTTATCCCATATTTACGAGATACAATTTTCTTCTATGGAGGAGTTCCTTTAGGGCTTATTTGGGCCTTTAGAAACATTTTAGTCCTAAGACTTCTAAATTTGAGTCCTCTGGGCCTATTGCCTATCAATAGGTCTCCTCTCATAAGGGAATGTGAGCTGAGGGCCCCGTGTTCTTGGGTGCATTGGCGCGCTTCTACCGAAGAGGAGGTGCAAACCCCTTCTCCTTTACTGTTCTATTGGTGCATTCAAGCGTCATGGTTTTAGGTGAAGGTGCGATTTGCCCTTATCCCATTTGCTTCCCGGGGAAGTTGGGCAATCGTCAACATTTTGAATCTCTTCCTCACCACTTTTATGTGGCTATAATATGTGGTAAACGTGTCAATTGAGAGGAAGGCAAGACAACATTCATTAAATGCTCTTCAAGAAAATGACCAGAAGTAACTATCCCAATGCCTGTTAGTGACCACGCGTACTTCGGTGATTTAGCCTATTATTTGTAATGGCAGTTTTCGACACACACACACACACACACATATCATAAGGGTTTCTACCTTGCCTTTCTACTGTTTTTCCTTTGATTTATTGCTTCTTGTTTGTTGTTAGCACCAGAGTCTCTGGAGATTTTTCCTCTGAAGTTCTTCTTCTTCTTGCTTTGTTCATATTTTTCTATCATATTTAGGTAGTAGGTTTTTGTCCCTTTTCCTACGCATGTTTTTTTTTTTTTGGGTTTTGGGCTTTCCTGGGTTTTGAGTTTTTCTGGTTCCTATCTTTCTACTGCCTCGTTGCGTTGGTGGCAGCCTTGATGTGTTCCCCACCGGTTTTTCCAAATGGCTTATATGAAGTCATCATCCAAGGCTACCATAGATGGGGGTGATTCTTACAAGGCGCCCTTTTTTTCGAACATTTAAAAGATGAAGAGGGTTGTGACTTAGCACAATGAAGGCACGTAGGTGACAAATCTTGCCAAATATTTTTTTCTAATGGCATTGTTCTTGCCCTCCCCTGTACAAAGACTTTCAAGAATGGGGGTTAAGAAGGGGGAAGTAAAAGAAAAAATGTGCTTTTTGTATTTACAAACTATCTCCAAGTGGGGCCCTACTTCCTTCTGCTTTCACTAGTAGAGCAGATTTGTGAGCACTACCAGATTCTGCCATCTCAGTTGATGCCGATCTCGTTTGTCCACATTAACGGCTTCATCATTTGCTGTAAGCTGGCGGGGGTGTCTCCTTTGTTGGAGGCTTTCCTCCGGTTTTACATGCCAAACCTGAAGAAAGGCACCGACTTTTTTCACATTGCCCCCCATCAACTGAGGTAAGAACAAATCCTTTGCATTTGTGTCCTGTAAGGATTCATGGTTGGGGTGGATGGAGTGCTTCTTCTTCACACTGAATGAGCAGTCATGGGGGTTCCCTTATGATTTTGCGAACACTTCCCAGCATGCCCTTGTCAAGACGGTGCCCATATACAAGGGCTAAGTGCCATCACTCACTTCTCAGGGTGGTCTGCTGGTTGAAGGAAATGGTGGGGAACAATATTTTTTTAAAGCTATTCCCCATTCATTACATAAAAATGGATGAGACCACCCTTAGGTGGGCAGGGATCAGCAAGGCCTACCATTATATCCGGGAGTAAAGGACCCTTGTAATTGGGAGGAGGGTCAGGAAAGAAGGCTGGTTGAAGCCTATAAGGTTGCCATTAGGGCCTAACGGGGCCCTCTGCCAAAAAGTTATGTCCTAGTCGTAATAATTTTCTTGTTTTTTTGTGCATGGATATGATATCTAACCATGTTTTGCTTTATGTAGAAATGAGCAGCCGTGCTAAGGAGTTTCTGAAGAGGTGCAAAGGCATTGTTGATGCTTTGGTAGACGCTTGCAAGGCTAGCGCAGCACATGCTATGGGGGCCCCGTTGTCCAAAACTACCATCTGAAATGGTGGAACTTCCCGAGCCTCTTTCTGAGTCCTAGCTGGTCCATAAGCCCCCCAAAGACGGTGTCTTTCATGATGGAAGTAGTGGTAGGGCATCGTTTGAACACTTTTTTCATGTTGACTTTATTAATTTAGGGTCATTTTGTGCTAATTGTGGGTGTTTCCATCTAGTGGCTTCATAAAGCGCTCGAGGTCGTCTAAGAATCTTCCTATCAAAGACCTTGTGGCTTTCCAAAAGCAGAAGACAGCACCGAACAATATTCTATATTTTTCACTTACATTTTTTAAAAACTTTCATGCCATAATTTATTAGCACATTATTATGATATAACTACACTATTATCTATATCTTTCTAATTAGCAAACAAAAAGTTTTAAATGGATAATAATTTTGAACTTTTTCTAGATTGTAAATGCTATAAAAATTATTTACCAAAATTGTTATTATTATTTTAATGATGTAGAATTACCACATATTATTATTATGATAATTGTGCAAAGTCCATAACCTTGATTTCTTGTCACAAGTCCATCTTTAACCTATTTTCTGTGTGCTTGATGATTCCCAAATTCTTTTGGGCATTGCAAATTTACTCTTTTGTTATATTTAACCAAATTTAAAAAAAAATCCATTACTAATCATATGGCCTGCTAATTCCTTTACAAATTTCTCAATCAACTTTTTTTTTCTATTTAGATAAAACCTTTATGTTTAACCAAATTTCAGGCCCTCAATTCAAATTTATGGCTTTGCCACTTAAGCTCTCCTTTTTTTTTTTGTTGTTTAGGGAGAGTTGGGGAGCTTATTCAATTTTCAATATCTAAAACCATATGGTACTATATTCTAATTACCATGAGGGTACTATTTTATGAACATTAAAGTATAGTACCTTTTTTTTTCTTTTTATGGGTGACAGTACCCTTTACCAGCCCTTGCAGAATTTTTGCTCCGTAAACATTGCCAAAATCGCATATTGTTTATATAGCAGTATACTACAATGCATTTTTCAATTTTTCTCCTTAATGTCAATCCGTGTTGAGGCACACACTGTACATCTACAATGATAAACAATGTGCATCACTTTTTTCCCCTAGTTCTTTTTTTTTTAGATGCCATTGTTTCTTTGGAAGCTTGGTCACCTTTTTTAAAGATAATAGCTTTTTTAGGGTCTGCATCTGCAGTTTCCCACTTCCATGTTGTTCAAGTTTCTTTGGTTAAAACGTGTTTTCAAATTGCAACTATTTCCCACTCTAGTCCCTACATTTGATTCATTTGATTTTTTGATCCTTGAACTTAATAACTGCTTAACTACAGTCTTTCTATATGTTCTCTTGGTTCCCCAAACTTTGTCTTTTGTTTTTATGTACTGTTTTCTAAAATAAAATATTGGCTACTATGGTTTTTTTTTTGGGTGAAATTATTGTTTAAATATTTATTAAGTCAATTATTAAACCCTTATATCTAAAGTTTTTCTACTGCCTCTCTTGGCCCCCAAACTAGGGCTGTTATCGAACCGAGCCGAGCCCGAACGCCTCGGGCTCGAGCTCGGCTCGTTTAAGTTTGGTAGGTGTTCGAGTTCGGGCTCGGGCTCGACGAGCTCGAGAAAATGGTGCTTGAGTTCGGCTCGGTATAGTGTTCGGGCTCGATTCGAACGTTCGAACGTTCGATCATATTGTTTCAGCAACAATATTCTTACTGCTCTTTTCAGTCCTACTCTTTCAGCAACCAAAGGTATCCAGATTCCAGAGTATAATTGAACCCTTCTCGTTCGAGGCGGTGTGCTCCAGCCAGCGGGTGCGAGGCGGAGGGCTTCCTCGGCGCTCTCAAGGCAAAATTGTTATTTCTGTCGGCGAGTCGAGGCTGTGTGCTCCCCTGTCGGCGATCTGGTCGGCGATCTGGTCAGCGATCTAAGTCAGAGTGCCAAATTCTGCCGAACCATGAATTCGATTCCAAGTCAGAGTCCCCTGTCGGCGTGGTATGGTCGGCGGGACGGCTTAACGAGGCGATCTGATCCGCCACTCCGGCGAGCCAATTCCCTGAAATCGATGCTTTTATCAACGGTTCTACTGCGACTGTGACGTCCGCTTCGCCGTTCCCGGGGACAGACGTGATTGAGCAACCGCAGGAGGACCAATTCTGCCGGCAGCTTCAGCTGATGAGCTTGCGGTCGTCGGAACTCGGAACAACATTTTGGGCAGAGGATAAGAGGGGCAAATCGAGATTCAATTTGTTATTTGTTATTTGTTATTTCTTATTATTAGGTTTATTGTTTTAAATCCTTTAAATTATTAATAATATATTATTAATATTTATATTATTATATAGGTTCGATAGGTTCGAAAACCTATCGAATCGAATACTAACATATTCGAGTTCGATTCGATAAGAGATTCGAATAATAAAAATGGCTCGAGCTCGTATTCGAAGTTCGTAAAGCTCGGTTCGTTAAGTCTAATTTCGAGCTCGAATTCGAATAGTTCGATAACTGCTCGGTTCGATAACAGCCCTACCCCAAACTAGTTTTGTTTCTTTTCTTCATTACTTTTTTCTCACACAAAACTTTAGTCACTATGACTTTTCCACTTCTGGGTATGGCTCAAGTTGATTCGGCTTTGATCAATTTATTTTTTCATTTTATTTTTTGTTTTATTTTTTATTTTATTAAATTAAGTTAATGATTAAACTGTTAATTTATTAACATAACTTAAATATTATTTTATGTTTCAGTCTTATCTTTTCGTCATTGATGATTGAGTTTTATAGCTTGAATCATTTACTACAAGGGCTCTATGATTGAATAAAGCAACTTGGTCCAAAATTGCTAAAATTGAACGTAAATTGTTTCAAATAAATTTCTCTTGAATGTTAAAAATTGGAATATGAGTTAATAAGAAAAGAAAATTTTTCAATAAATTATTTTTTATTGACAAAAATATGTCCATGATTTCAAGACACATGCATTGTTATATTTCACAGTTTTTATGATTTAATCATAACTAATCATTTTAATAATAATAATTTAATATAAAGAAAGTGAAACTTAAAATTGAAATAAAATAAAATATTAATTTATTGTAAAATCTTATTATTATAATTTATTTTAATACTAAATTTATTGTAAAAATTACTCGGTACAATGTGGTGCCGAACGTAACCGTATAGTGCTAACGAATAGTCGGTCATAAATCAATCTAATACCCCTCAATCAGAGGGATAAAGACTTATAACCAACAGATCAAGCCTCTTAAGTTTCAACTAACATACATGGTACGATCAATATCTTAACTACATGAATTCAGTTAAAAACAGAATGCTGTTGTCATCAATATCTTTATCTGACATCAATTTCAATAACATATATATTCTATCTACTGTCGGTGAGAAAATAAAATTTTCACCAGCAGTTAATTTAAACCCTTCTGTGATCTAATTAATACCTTAAACATGACAGTGTTACTTAACGTTAAAACTTACTGTGTAAAAAAAAAAAAAGAAGAAGAAGAAGAAGAAAGAAAGAAACGACACACTGCAAGCAAATGGCAGCACTAATACATGGAAGGAATGGCAATTGTAGGGAAGAAGGGAATATGATAACTAGAAGGAGCAAGCTGGTTCGAGGCCTGGCAGGAATCTGAGAAGGGGGAGGTAAGTGTTGAAGGCAAATAGAGTGGGGATTGTGCAGGAATTCGACACGACTTACGGGGCCACAACCATGGGGGCCATGTCTTTGTTCCCGGCATGTATCTGACTTGTCCCGCCCTGAAGCTTTGCCAGATGGTTCAGAGGCTAATTTGTTAGGAGCCATTGATGGAAGCGGTTTCAAAATCTCCATCAGCTGCTAGAGTTGTTGGTGTGGCCAGTTTCTACTCCTTGTCCCACTCCACTAAAATTGAGGGAGTGATGGGCTAAGATACAAGTTGAATTGGTCCCTAAACTATACAGTGTGCTGCAAAGTGCGGTTCCTAAACCACCCATTAGTTGTTGAATGATCCTTAATCAAGTATAGATGGAAATATCACTTCTCATCTTGTCCTTTGGGTTTTACAATTCAAAATTACATATCCTTGATGGAAATACAAATAGCAGCAATTCCAAACACCCAAATGCAATTAATTCATCAGCATCTAAAATGAAATTTGCGCATTTGTCAAGAGCTCCCTCACTTGAGCATGACAAAAATACCAACACATGACGTGGTTTTTATCCAAGTAATTAGTATACACCATGGCGGTAGTTATTGAGGAAGCTACCATCTTGAAGAGCCTTTATCATCATGCTCCACATAACAGCTGTTCCATCTGTGCTGTACTACTGCAAGTTTGAACTTGCAGAAAATATTTTCAATGCCTCCTATTCCAGGATCTTCTTTCTCCATAAAAATATTACGCAGATGAAAGGTTTGTTTAATACCTTTGTGCCTGATACGAATTTATGATGTCTCCATTGTTTCTATATCCAACAAAGAAATGTGGTTGCTGTTCAAGACTCTAAAATAGAGGTAGAAACGAGCTGAGCTGAGTACGAATATCTTAGACTCAAAGCTCAATTCATCAATGATTGACTTAGCTCAAGATTGAGCTCAAACTCGACAAGCTTGAAAAATGAGACTCAAATCTCAAGTCAAAAAGGTGCAGGTTCAAGTTCAGTTCGGTGGTTTGACAGGCTTGAAGTTTGATTTGAGGTTTGAGCTCAATTTAAGGAGTAGAAACTAAAATTTTAGAATTTATGTATATTAAAAATAAAATTAATAGGAGTATTATTTTTATACTAAAAAATATTAGCTTCATTAAATTCAATAAAAGTTCGAGCTGAATAATACCAAACTCAAAGCTTGACTTGTTAAGAATTCGAACTTAAAATGCAACTCAAAACTTGGCTCGAGATTCATTAGACTCGACTTAATAGCAAAAAAATCGAGTTAAAGCTTTAATTGTTTGATAAGAGGCTCCACTCTTTTGCACCCCTACCCTATAATGGCAATGCTAATAATATGGCTGCTGCTATTGTTGTTGATCAAATTGGATGAGTTTCAAAGCCATATGCCATAAAGAAAGTCCGGAGTCAAGAATGCCACCCTAATCAAGTATGAGGTGCCAAAACTTACAGTGAAGGCATCTGTTACGCCAAGCTACAGATTTTCCAGAGAAGCAGTAAAGTTGCTGATGTTCCTCTTAGCTATGCTGCTACATATGCCCGTGCCAGTCACGAGCCTCAAAAACAGCAAAACTAGAAATGCATGCGCTCTACCAATAGAGAATTGTCTAGGGCTCCTATAAGTTTTGCTATTCTAGAACCAAAGACAGGACATCAAGTTACATCTGAATAATTCTAACCAGTAGGATAAACAAATATCCCTTCAAAAGCAAAACATGGCTTCCCTCTCAAGCATGTTATTATCTGAAACTCCGACTAGGAGTTACAAGTGCTTTTGCCAAATGAATCAGCAGTATCTTTTGCAGGCTGACATCATGGCTGTCATGTTTCCAAGATCATCTGCATATCATGTTAAGGCAGATTCCATTGACCATAGATGTTAATAACAATCCACTTTTGCATCTTTCAGAGATCAACCTAGAAGAACAAATGCAGCTACTTCCGACTTACTTGCCACTTCCAAAAATCCTTTCCTGGTACTACCACATGAGTTGATAGAAAAAAGATCTTGTGACCTTTCGTGAGAGAAACACGTGGATCTAATTGACACTTTTTTGTTTCAAGCAACAGCAATCAATCAATAAGTTGCAAATGCCCATCTAGCCATTGATCCATCGTATGCCATGCCAAATTCAGGCTCTCTGCCAGGTTGGAAGTGAAAGCTAAAGCATTTTGCCCAACACATGTTGGGTTTATGAAAATACCTCTATCTCTTCTTAAGATGGCCATTCTGCATTTACATTCTTAAGACTGTTCTGGCCGTCCCTATACTAGAGTAGAGAGAAGGGAAAAAAATTACTACTATGAATTCATAGATATAAGGTTCCAGAATGTTAATCAAGAGATCAAGTAAACACAGTGGGAGCACCAATCGTAATAATCATCCCCTGCTATAGAACCAATCTTGATGCTGAATACCTTGGTGTGTGGCAATTCTAAAGTGCTTGCCCACCTTTTATTTTGCAGGATTTAATCAATTTTAGATCATTGCACACCAACTTTTTCCATGAAGTTTGCTGTCTCAGAATGATAGAACCACAACATGAGACATAAGCCAACAGGTCCTTGATGCTGCGCTCCCATGAATTTCCCCTCAAAAGTTGGCAGTTCATCCTCAGCTAGAAAAAACTGTCATCTGCTTGATCACAAGCACAATCAGTGATTTTGAAGAAGGCTGCGCAGCTTCTAAACTCTAACATACCTTCAAACCCCAAAACAGCTTCTAAACTCTAACATACCTTCAAACCCGAAAACTAACTCCATTCACTATAGATTACAGGTCAGCTGCTTGCAGAAGGCCTGGTAAGTACCTATCCAGAGGGGAATCAAGTGGCAGGTATGCTATCTAGGACAAACCCAGGAATAACTTTTTTCGTTATGTGTTCGACACCTCTGCCATGTACAAATGGGTGCTAACTGCTACTCCGAGGCTTTGTATTATGACATAGGCTGCGAACAAAAGCCTTTCCATATATTTTCTGTTTGTAAATTTTATCTAATTCCCTATCTACCATAAAATGAAAGTCCAAAATGTCTTCTTGAATATGCTGCCAAAGACCAAATAACACTGCATCTCCGATAAACCTTTTAGAACAGTGTTTGAGAACTCTGCCTGAGATTCTGAGAAGTGCATAACATCAAGATTATGCAATTTGACAGCCAAATTAGTGGAAAGCCAATCTTTCTCGTATTCCATTAAAAAAACACTCACATAGCATTCCCTCATACTCAAGACAAAAACTTGATGAAGCAACCCTAGTAAAGATCCACATTTTTTTACTCACTCGGACTGATGGGTTCTTCGAAGAATGGAAAGCTCGAGCTTCTCCACCACACACAAAATCAAACGAGGAAAAAAACACTAAACAACAGGATTTCTTCTGAAGAACAACATCGGCCCATTCTGGATCTTTTTGAATGTTTTTAGTGTTTGTGAGATGAAGTTAGCTAACAAAAGATGGCTTTGATGTTAGTGTTTGTGAGATTAAGTGAGCTAACAAAAGAACGCCTTTCCTTTGGTTCCCGTTCGAAGTATTCAAATCAGTATGATATTAAATCAAACACCAAATCCACAGTCAAGAACCATAGTACATAGGAACTAAAAGAAGAAACGAACAACAAATTTCCTACCCCAACCAAAGACAAGAACAACAAGTTGCAATAGGCAACAGATTCAATCAAGAAACCCTGTTTGTCTCCAGATGGCATTCCTTACCTGCCTGAGGTCTCTCCCTTTAAGCGTTCGTCCCACTCCCTCCAGCACCGAGCAAGCTAACAGAGGCGACTGGGCGGAGCTCCTCGCCACAATCTCGTGCGGCGGCAACATCTCCCCTTCTAACTCCTCCTCCACATCGTAATCGTCATCGAAATTGTTTCGCTTCCTCACGGCCTTCGCCAGCAGCGGCACGTTCACAGGCGCTGACTGAGGATGTCTCCCAAAGGACAACGAAGAAGCAGGAATTCTCTCCTGCGGCGGCTTGGGAATGGAAGGAATCATCCGCGAAGATGAAGAAGACGACGACGAGGAAAGCGGAGAGGCTGAGGAAGCGGAAGCAATGGGAGTGGAGAGGGATGGTTTCTGATAGAAGTGGGAGTGAGGTCGGGTCGGGTCACGGAGGGCGGCCAGGATTCCGAAGTTTTCAGAGGTCGGGAGGGATTTCTGGCGGCGGATGCCGGAAGAAGACGACGGAGGGGCAGTCCGTTGGTCTCGGCTGGCGGCGGAAGCGGTGTTGGCTTCGTTGTAGTACAGGTCGTTGGAAAAGAATATATCGTCCTCGTTAAGTTCGTCGGAGGAAGAAGAGGGCTGGTCAGGATGGGATGGGTCATGAGTGTACGCGCCCAGGAAGCGCTCGGCGGAGCCAGAGGGGCGGTGGCGGAACCGGGTCGGGCCGATTGAATCCATGAGAGCAGGGTCGGGTTCGAGGTTGGAGTCCGTGCGGACGACAGTTTGAGAGACGTCAGTGCGCGAGGGATTCAGTGACGTGGAGAGAGGTGAAGACGAAGCTTGCTGGTGTAGGCGTGGGGTTCGGGAGCGAAAAATCGGCCACTTCGTCGGGATAATTCTCGTGTTACCAAAATGAATAAAAACAATTTATCAAGGCCAAAGTCTATCGAAATCCAGATATCTACCAAAAAGAATAAAAAGATGCCCGCATACTTCCTGCTCGCTGAAATATCGTCACTCAGACAGATACATCTTTAACTATTACTCTATTTGATTCATATTTTTTAAAACATTTTTCACTTTAAACTGTTTCAAAATTTTTAAAACTAGTTTACATATCCGGTGTTGCCATGGGTTTAAGTTGTAGTAAGTTTCCGAAAGATATAAATCTATAAATATTATGAGAATATTACAAAACCAACATTTTAAAAATATTACAATAACATATCCCAATGTAATATCACCAACAAATTCACATATTTTGTCAAACCTTTGAAAATAACAATGAAATTAGGTAGACACATCAACATTAGTTGAGTTTTTTTTCCTCTTGTTTAGGCCTGGAGTGATGAACTGTGTAATAATAATGAAATTAGTTAGACATATCATCATTACAAATCTAAGGGGTTCTTCATTACAAACCTTGAGATTAGCATAAAGTTTTGAGGGAGAAAAAAAGTAACAAAAAATTGCCCCTATGTGAAAAGCAAAATTTACAACAAAATAAGAGATACCTAACACATTGTCTTTAATAATGCCATTTGGCATAAACTCATAAACCATCATTTGCATATGTAGAACCATAGAAATAATGGTTTTTGAAATTGTAACCAATAGATGACCCATAGAGTTGTAGTTACAAAAATACATGAAGAAATGGATCTCAATGGAGAAGGAAATTTTGATGCAGGAAATCAACAATTTACTTTTTGATGCAGGGAACTCACAATTTTTATTTAACCTTCAAAGTGAAAAGGGCTGTTTCAAGTCGTTAATATCTCACAGCACTCTTGAAGCCTATTTTCTAAAGAAGATACCATTGTCCTTGTCTTAGGTGCATGTTAATGAATTGCTGCTTTGAATTCCGGAAGTACAAATGGTTTATACTATCTTAAGCTCAATAACTAAATGATTACGATACTTAGATAAGCATAATACAATTAAATTCCCAACAAATATATTGCATATGTCGGACATATTTCCAACTGATCGACACTAAGTTATTAAGTGTTGTTGAATACATGGAAGCACTGCCATTTGAAGACCAAAAATGGGTTTCATATTACATTACAAAATAGTATTGTGTTGTAAAAAAAATAGAAATATTGAAATTGTTATAAAAACATTGGTTCCAAATATATTCCAGTAAAGTCAAACATTTCAACAATTTTTTTAAAACTAAAAAATCTCAACCAAATACTAAAAAAGAAAAATTTTATGTCCCTTTAACCACTTAGGCTTCTTATTGCAAAGATTCTAGGTAGTCATAGCATCAGTGTCCATATCTGGGTCTGCAGGTTGATCATGAAGTAATGCACTGCAATAGATATTCATATAGAGGAAATTTATTAGGGGTATGTAACCATCTCCAAAAGAAATTGTAAGGATTAATTTTTGGTATATTAGGAGAAGATTCGAACCTGTCCAAAGACTCAATCAATCCATCATCTGATGGTGAAACATTTGTTATAGAAGTAATTGGATGATCACACAATTCCTTCCTAGTAAATTAAAGAAAGATTACATTTTTTTTAAAAAAAAAACCTCATATAATGTGTATAACAAAGATAAAATACTTACATTACATCCGCATATCGAAAATGTTGTGGTAACAAAGTATTTGATGAGTTAAACTGTAAAACTTTATAAGAATGTTGAATATTAAATAATTAAGTACCTTGCATCGATCAAATTGGGTGTATTATTGCTAGTGTCTGGGGCAACGACAGTTGTAAAAATGGCACAGCGGTATAGTTCTGAACTCATGTCACTATGAATACAAAGTTATTGACATTAGTATGACAATATATTAACAAAAAATAAACTTAAAGTGTTATATTCTAACATGGGGCAGTGATGGCGCTTAGGTGGGTGAAGACTTGATGGCATTTCAATGGGAAAACGTCTTTTCAATGAGGAGCTTCCATTACTCAATGATTGAAACTGATAATTACAGTAATAATACATAAATAATTAGTTGATCCAAGTCATATATAATTTTATAAACAAATATTAGAATAGTTTCAATGCTAAAACGATCACAAGTAATACCTTGGAAATAAGCTGAAGTAGTAATCGACTGTCAGCTGACCAATTTATTGGATGCATTTTCTTCACTGTAAATGCAGAACGTAAATTCTGACGATTATATTTTGTTATTTGCACATCCCAAATAAATTGACCACCCATTAGGCGTCCAAATATCATTTGTATTTTTTCTTGCCCCTCCACCTACATTTAAAGCATGATAGTATGACATTGACAGTTGCATATAATTGAAAATAAAGTTGTTGGGAACACAAACCGTGTCCTTTGCCATGTATAATTCAGATGCTGGGCGTCCAATCAACAGCTCTGCAACCTTGTCGAACGCAACAAAATATGTGTCAAATGAGTGGTCTGCAACCCTCAAACTTACTTTATACCTACATAATGAAACATGTAAAAAATATCACGAGTCTATGACATGGCAATAATATTAGTAATAAAAAGATGAAGTAATATTGGTAGTGAGTCATAAGAACCTGATGACCCGTTTGCCAGTAACTGTATTGCATTTATCACAATAGTACATCGAACCTTGCGGTTGTACTTTCTTCAAGCAAGTACTGCAGCCCTCATAATACCAAGGGTACTGTTCATCAACACACATAATTGTTGCAGAGCAGGAGAAAACTTTATTCTGTTAAAACAAATGGAACTGATCACCAATGATGAAATCATACGAGTTTAAGTTAATGAATACTAAATTTAATATACTTCAACAGTAGGATCCGAGCGACGATTCTCAATATCAAGCAGGGTGAAGCGCTCAGTAATATCACTAATTGTTGAATCATTCACTACTTGCTGATCAGCTGAATCATGAATAACGCTTACGTCACCAATAACGGGTCTGTAAAAATACTGAGCTTATCAGGTGCACCTTAATAATAATAAGTGAAAAATGAAATTGATACTTTTTCGTTGTAATCTTACGATTGTTCCAAGATAGCTACTGCAGGGATGTCAAGATTGACATATATTTTGGTTGCACATGTTGAATACAAAAAATCCTTTCCTATAAATGGAATGCATATATCAGGAAGTGTAGATGCATATAATAAAATTATACCAGATCATTGAAAGACAATTCAATAGGGTATCGCGAATGCATCAGTGCTTTATACCTGCAAATTGCTTTATATATGTAGATGTTATAACCATTATAACATGTTTATAGTTCATGCTCAAGATGCACTGATGATCAGCCAAGTCAACTCTGTCGCCCCATAGCACAACCTCAAGTTCTGCACCACTGCAGTTATCGAACTTATTATTGAATATATTGCTTAGGAGGAAAATGAATATCTATGTGTGTATCAAGAAGTACTTACTTGTGGTTCCTTAAGTAAAGTGTACATCTCCGAGTAGGAGGGCCATGTTTAACCTGTTGAGAAATCACAGGCCCAAGTTTCCAAAGTTTCCCAATGATATCTGGTTACATGATGCAGTAATGACAATAAAAATATATCAACAAACAAACTATATATTAGTCTTTTAAACGATGCTCTATATAAAGGTTTTCTTAAAAATTTGGCAAGAAGAATACCTATTGAATAAACATTACGTGGAACACGCTTGTTGACATCCGAAAACTCGACAAACTCAAATTTGTGCCGTTCAATGTCAGGGCAAATAGCACTAATTCGGGTTACAGTAGTGTACCTCGAAAAAAATATTTTATGTGGACAACTCACAGGGTTTTGAACATCAGAAGGACGGCTAACAATGAAGTTTTTCACAGTGAAGACAGAACCTTCTTCAATAGTAGCACGAAACTTGTTATCGAGGTCCTTCGGGATTCTTGCACATATATGGTCATTCTGCAGGAAATAACAATAATCAATATACAATTGATATAAGTGATAAGTATAATAATTTTATGTTCAAATAAAAGTATACATTAGAATCTAGAAAGATTCTAGATTTGTCTATTAGGGCCCTATAACCTGGATTTCTTGAACCCAACTGATTTGTCTCTGTGAAAATTCCAATCACCTTGTCTCTGAATCTGTCCCAATACCTTTTAGGGAGCTTAGTTTGTATCCTCCATGTCCTCCACTTTTTTATTGGGTCTTCAATCACTTCATCTTCGGACTCTCCCCTAATAAGATAAGGAAAAAATGTATAGAATGATCTAAGTTCAAGCTAAATATATTAAAAGAATGGAGGGTATTTAAACTTACGAGGATAAACATATTGTTTCAACATTCTTGCTGCTCACTTCCTCGTTCTCTGCCTGATTCTCTTCGTTCGATACACATACTACTTTTGTAAGTTCTCCGCCCTCTATGCCACATCCATTCTGTGATGACTCATCTACAGTGATCTCAGCCATGAGTATATTTTCTTATCAGCGTCCTTTACCTCCACTTATTCAGAACTACGATGGGTCTTAAATAGGCATTATAACTTGCGTGATCTCTAATTTTCTGTCAAGATAATTCTCTAATATAATTCTTAAATATAATTCTCTGTCAATATACATTAAATGCAATTGATATGTGTCTAATTATAAGGGCCCATAGGAATATTTTATAGATAGGCGTGATCTCTAATATATGTTAATATGTAAATTGCTGATTTGAGGGCTATAATTGCTGATATTATACATTCAATGCGAGATATATGGGTCTGATTTTTCTGGTGGATAATATATTATAAAGGTGCCCCTATTTTTCTGCTGATATTTTTCTGGTGGAATATTTTATAGATAGGCGTTGAATGCACTAGAACACACTTTTAATAACGTAAAATAAAATGCTAAAATGGCATGAAACTGCATTCAACGCCCTTATTCTAGATAATAAGAAAAAACCCTATTACTAGATATATCTTAGAGCTCTAGTGGGTCTTCCTCAACCTGGATGACTCCATTGCGCTCGTTTACCCCATCAGGCCCTCCACCCACAGGAAAATCTCGAACACCGAATACCCTACGCCTCTTTATGTTGCTTGATCCACTTTTTGTGTCTCCTGGAATGTTAAAGAACATATTAAAATCATCCTTGCTTATCTTGTTTGCTTTTGCCTCGAACTGCATAGAAAAATTTTAGTATATTAGTCACAGAGTAGTAAAATATATAAAATGGGAGAAGAAATTACTATATACACTTGTGTGCTACCAAATCAGCTTCCAGTCGGATTATTTTACGTTTGAGTGCATCATTTTCTGCCCTAAGAAGTTGCAGTGTCTCATTTTCATTCTCCAATCGCCTCAGCCTTGCAATCAAAGTTGTGTTTGCGTGGAGGATTGAAGAATAGCATTCTGCAACAACATCCATATTCAGATTTCTGATGTATTAATCTACTGTGAGAAATGATGTATTCTTGTGTTTTAGTTGTCACCTTTTTATACTATGAGAAATAATGTTTAAAATGGCAATTGCTGGACATTGTGTATTTGACTTTCAATTCCGTGTATTCAAGAATACGAATAATCAGGAAAGTTTGCATTTAATATAGATTTTATTGCTATCATTCATGAGCTATTAAAAACGTTCCACAGCCGGATTGTTTTGGCTAATAGCTTGATGGGCAAATTTGGTAAAACGTGTGAAAATTGTGTTTAATACCTGCCATATATAAAAATTGTGACACGTGGCATTTATATAAGAGGTGTGTTAAGTGAAAAGTCATATATATCCTTAAGTGTATCCTGCTTTTAATATATATATTAGATATTTCATTTTTAAGTAAATTTTACCATATTTCTTTACTATTATATCCTTTACCATTTCTTCATTCCTTTGTTCTATCCTAAAACCTACAGTCAATGTCATTACTTTGTTTTCTCTATCAATCTAAGCATGGATAGATGGACGGATATGATGGTGATAAGGTGACGATGATGAGGCGACAGACAAAAGCAAACATCTAACGGAAGCAATAGCAAATCGAGGCGGGTGACGGCTGAAGGACTGAAGATGGAGACGACTGATAGAGGTGACAGTAGATGATCGAAGAAGGCGACAACAGACAACAAACAAAGGCGACAGGAATGACAGATAGAGACGATCGAAGGATCTTCGATCAACATGAGGAATTGAGACGGTGAGACCAATTTATGAATCGATGTGATGAGACCGATCGACGAATAAAGGAGACGATACCAATTAATGGATCGAGACCGACAAATCAAAACCGATGGAGCGACACGGAGATGCACGGAAACAGGGGCATAATAGGAAAACACATACTTTCACAAACCTCACCTAAAACTTCGTGCAAAACCATTTGTTTCAAACAACATGGGATGAAGGGAGTACTTATTATGATTTAATTCCCCAACTATAAAAAAATAAATGATTTAGTCCTTGAAGCGGTCACAATGTGTCATGTGGATCGCCCAATTGTCAATCATTAATCGCAGCTAAAGTCTCTGTCTCAATCATAAGGGTCTAAATACCTTTCATTTCCCTAAAGTATCATGACTCAGGCAGATGACCCCCACCGTGACTATGATTTAGGAATGCTTAGCTACCACTGTGATATGGGAATGCTTAGATTTTAAATTGACATATACTGTGTTCCTACCCAAGCAACCACATGGCCTTTAAGACCACCACTAGGAAAAGAGAAGCTAAGTTAAGGTTTGTGGCCCAATTTTGCGCACATCACCATTTAAAGCCTAACTATTGACTCGTTGAATCATGTTCTCTGTCCATCACCATCATTAGCCCAGACTTTCACTAGGCCTAATTTGTTATCCATCGTGCCTATCAACAAGGAGATATAATCTGATTTTGCTCCCCAATGACCTAGCTTACCTAACCTACACTACAGGACGACAATTTTAGGCAACGAATTTATCAACGAAGTCATTCATGATGTCTCTTATATGGTATCTATTAGGCTAGCTGAGGAACCACTTGAAGGAAGAATACAGTTAAGTGAATAGAATAAATTAGGAATTCATGTATTCTAATTTATATTTTTTTATTGTTTAGTACATTGGTGGTGAATTTGTATCTTATTTTAACTTATCCTGTTTAAGTCCAATAGCACTCATGGAATAAAAGAAAAAATTAACATTTTGGCAAAGCCATAGAGTTCTATTTGTTAATTAATTTTTGTATATATGTAGGTATACCAATTATAAATTTTTTCATTTTAAAGTTAATCATGACAAAGTCACATTGGTGCTTATGACACTACTAAAATATAGGACTTTACCAACTGCCATTTACCAACGTGCAGCAGTTGGTAAATTGAATTTACCAACTGCTGCACGTTGGTAAATGACAGTTGGTATTCATTAAGTTGGAAAATTTTTTACCAACGCGCAACTAATAACACGTTGGTACATTCCAACGTGTAGACGTTGGTAAAATACACATTGGTAATTACCAACGGTCATGAAAAGGACTTGGTTTCCATCGCGTAGTTGTAGTTACCAACTGCCGGCAGTTGGTAACTTACCAACTGCTGGGCCGTTGGTAACTTACCAACTGCCTGACAGTTGGTAAGAACCCGCGTTGGTAACTTACCAACTTACATCAGTTGGTAATGGAGTTGTTATGAAGCCAGTTGGTAATTACCAACTGTCGGAACTTGGTAAGTTGGTAGTTGTTATGAAGCCGTTGGTAATGACCGTACTTGCAAGTTGGTAATTACCAACGCGCGCAAGTTGGTAAGTTCCCCGTTTGCGCGTTGGTAATGTATATTAAACGTTCCAGGTTTCGGTTGTTTCGTATTTTTCCCCGTTTCAATCCACATTCAAAATTAAAATACCAATTCAAAAGTACGCCCGGCTTTACTCAGCAATAAACATTACACAGCTATGCCAACGTTATTAAAATAAAATATTCTCAAATACAGCATAATTAAAACAATAACAGATATGTCTGAAAGAAAGCATTCAACATTCAACGCCTTACACATTTCAGAAATATCAAGTCAGTCTGATTTAGGTCTAAAAATTATTATGTCTAGGGCTCTGACACAAGAACTTTGGAAATGCGCTAACCTGTTGATGACGCCCATCACGGAGTCCCGACTATCTCCTCATCCTCTGAGTCCGAGTCATCAGGATAATGTGGAACTGGTTGTGCCGGCGGGCACGGAAGGTTTAGCGAACGACAAATAATCTCCAACTGAGCCCGGTTTGCCTCCAATGCGGCTCTCTGAGCCTCCATCTCTGCTCTCTGTCTCCTCTTAATTCTCTCGAGCTTCCTCTCGTACTCCGCATCCCTTCGCGCATTCTCCTCCGCCATCATCTTCTGTACTTGCTCGTTGAATTGCGGTGTCTGTGTGATGTCGATAGGCGGGATGGGACCTGGCTGTCGGCGTCCCGGTATAACACACTGCTCAGATCCTAATCCAAATACACGGCCTCTCCTTCTACCGCCAGATGCAGTACTAATGATTGCTAGTTCATCAATGGCCTCTATTCCATCCTCTTGCTGTGTTTGCTCCTCAATCTCTGCACTGATACGAGTCTACAGAAACGTCATAAAATACATTTAGTCATGTCATAATTTGTAAAACATAGTAATTAACTTAAGAATATTCTGCGACCAAACAGTTTTACTACTTACAGCAACTTCTTCACAGCGCTTACTAACATATTTCCCATTCTTCATTTTATGTGTCGCCTGAAGGACTTTAAACAAGCCAGGGTCCTTCTTCTCAGGATCTCTCTCTCTCTAATTGAATGAAACGTAACATTAATATGTAATTTAATTTCATTAGTATCTGAACTGTTGTTTGAAAGAACATTAGCGAGATACATACCATTTGCTCTCGATGTGCAGACATCGAGATAGATCCCCCAGCATATGTCGCGCTGCAAGAGCCAGACTGTGAATCCTCGTCAGTCATTGTTGCTCGCATTGCCTTGAACTTAGCGGACTTCTCAATGAACTCCGGACTCGCCCAATATGCCTCCATTTCCGCATATGCAGCATCTGACATAAAGTTTGCCTTCGCTCAACGTTTAACCGGATCTTTCACACGCCGAATTTCTGACATCATGCTTCTGTAATGCTGTGCTCCCAATATATTCCACACCCGATACACCTCATTATGGTGTATGGGATCCCACTCACAGCTCCTCTGTACAGGTTAATATGTTTAAACTATTAGCATGGGAAAATACAATTCTATATCTTATAACATTATTACATCATTAACATAGTAATATTATTGGTATACCTCAAAAACACGCCACCATTGCTGCAGGTCTGATGGAGAGACAGAGGACCAATCAGAATATGGTTTGAAATGTGTGGTGAAACATGGTGTCACTAACCGTGTCGCCGCAGCTGGAATGAATCTGTGACGTTGAAATTATATGACTTAAGTTTCAAAGAATGATTCCATGTAAAGTATTTACTCTTACTAATATTAATACGTGTGTCTGGTATTTATCACTTACGTGTTACCATGTGGGGATATCCTCATCCGCGGTCGGCCTGCTGTCTGTGACATCGATGATGGGATGTCATCAATATGTATATCATCATCTGAGGGATGAGTCGTCACTATGGGGTGCCTCAGGTGGCGCGCACCAGATCCATGTCCAGATGGCGTGCCTCCACCGCCGTCAGATCGGTGCTCATGTGAGGGGACCTGCGTGGGTGGCACTGTTGTTCCCTGCGTCTCTACACCGACATCCTCCTGTGCCCGGGATGAAGAACCCATCCTATGTCGTTCATTAAGTATTGGCTCCATTACCTCCTTAAACTGCGCAAATGGTCCTTTCCCAGATCGGCGTTTATAGGTGTTATCCCCTTTACGAGGCATCTGCATTTATTTTTAGGTAAGTTGGTAAATTAAACATAACATATATTTACTAACATATATTGTGCAGTATTAGGGGTACATAAATGTACTCAAAACAAATTGGTACACATTACTTAGAAATTACAAGTTATCGTTATTCCTAGTACATGTTATCTAATCATTCATTCGACCCACTGCTGTCATTCGACTCAAACTCCTCGGACTCTTCAAAGTCACTGTCATCGGATATAAACTCCTCATCATCCTCTGTCTCGCCATTAGATCCCCCCTCCTCAAGTACATCTTCTTCAATATCATCACCGACACCCGGGTCAGCTAACTCCTCAATTGGGTCATCTTTAATTCTTTGACAATTAACGGATCCACTGTCTTGATACACGTCACTCGTGTCCAGAATTGCAGCCTGTATTATCCATCGAGGTTTTATCTTCATAACAGCTGACCACCCGTTTCTTTCACGTGACTTACTCGGATATTGTGTGTAGTAAACTTGGTCAGCCTGTGATGCTAGAATGAAAGGATCAAACTTTTGATATCTGCGGCTATTTCAGATCTCAACTAACCCAAACTGTTTATGCATTCGAGTTCCACGTTCAGGTGTTGGGTCAAACCAGTTGCACCTAAACAAGACAACATTCTTATGCGGAAAGCCGGGATATTCGAGTTGAATGACTTCTTCTAATATACCATAAAAATCACATTCAACTTCACTTGCACCCGTGCTGCGTATGCAGACTCCACTATTAAATGTTGATTTGTCCTTCCCCCATTCACTTATGTGAAACTTGTACCCATTTGTGAAATACACCGGCCATGTCTGAACTCGCCGCGAGGGCCCACATGCAACATCCCACAAGATGTTATCGACAATATTGTTACCTGGGTCATCAACCTATGTAAAACATATTTCAATTTAGGACAATATATATGGAGACTTTTATAACTTAACATATTGCAATACATTCTGTCCTAAAAGCACACGTACATATTGTCGGAGCAGGCTGAGAAATTGTTTTCAATGTGTATGTCCATCTCGGACATTGTTATCTCGGGTGCAGTTTCCCTGACCATGTCCACAAACATACTGTCGCCAATAACAGAAACAATAAAAATTTGTTAGTTTTGTTTGATGAGTAGTACTGAATTTCAACATAATCACAGTTGGAATGGCTTCACATGAATGACAACTTACTTTAGGTATGGCCTGATCTGAGCACAGTTTAGAAGAACGTATGTGGTTGCAAGTCTGAGTTCATCGTCCGTGAGGAATCAAATGACTTACTTTAGGTATGGCCTGATCTGAGGACAGTTTAGAAGAACGTATGTGATTGCAAGTCTGAGTTCATTGTCCGTGAGGAATCTATATCGGCATGCACCATATGGTCGTCCTTGAAAAGTGAATGTGGACCACAAGTCACCATTACATTAGACAGGACCACCATCGTCATTTCTTGGTACACGGTTCATCATTGAGGGAACATGGGACTCAAAGTAATGAGAGCAAAAGATGGAAGTCTCCTCTATAAGGTATGCTTCACATATCGATCCCTCAACATGAGCAGTATTAGAAACCTTCATTTTTAGGTCATGCATGCACCGCTCAAATTTATACATCCATCGGTACTGAACAGGTCCTCCAACCCTTGCTTCAAAGGGCAAGTGAACTGGGAGATGCTCCATGACATCAAAAAACCCTGGAGGGAAAATTCTCTCAAGCTTACAAATTATAATTGGAATATTTTCCTCCAACGCAAACAAGTGATTTTCATGCAACTCTGGAGAGCACAAGTCTCTAAAGAATAGGCTTAACTCCGTTAATGGCTTCCAAATATTGTCGGGTAGCGCTTCGAGGGCAATGGGGAGAAGCCTTTGCATCATAACGTGGCAATCATGACTCTTCATACCATACATATTGCAACCAACTGTATCAACACATCTCCCAAGATTTGAGGCATATCCATCAGGGAGTCGTAATGATTTTACTCAGGTGATCACATCTTGCCTTTGGTTAACATCCAATGTGAACCTCGCCTTTGGTTTGAACGAACGACCATCATCAAGTGGAACCATGTTTAACTCCGGCCGATTACAATAAATTTCCAGGTCCTTCCGTGCTTTCACATTATCTTTCGTTTTGTTCTTAACATCCATCACAGTATTCCATATATTCTCAAACACGTTCTTCTCAATATGCATAACATCAAGATTATGTCGTATTAAGTTCGTGGCCTAATACGGTAACTCCCAGAAAATGCTTCGCTTCGTCCAATTATGTGATTTCCCATAATCACACGGTCGATTTTGTGGACCATCGTTACCAACTGATGGTATCCATGAGATTCTTTCAAATATATCTTCACCTGATAAGCGCGGAGGAGGCAATGACTTTTCTGATTTCCCTTTCTTAAAGCAAGTACAATTCCTTCTATATTGGTGGTTCCGGGGGAGGAATTGCCGATGACAGTCGAAAAATAAAATTTTCCCGCCATACTTAAGTTGGAATGCCTTACTTTCGCCCATACAAATAGGGCAAGACAATCGCCCATGTGTCATCCACCCTGATAGCATGCCATAAGCCGGAAAGTCATTTATGGTCCACATTAATGCTGCTCGCAGAATAAAATTTTGTTTCAATGACACATCCCATGTTTCAACGCCATCAAACCACAGATGTCGTAGCTCGTCTATTAGAGGTTGTAGATAAACATCAATCTTATGATTTGGGCTACGTGGACCTGGAATCAGCAACGAAAGGAACATATAGGGTTTTTTCATGCACATCCAAGGGGGCAAATTATACGGAGTAACGATCACAGGCCAACAAGAGTATTGTTTCCCAGATGGTCCAAAAGGTGTAAATCCATCGGCACACAACCCCAATCTGACATTTCGTGCTTCCGAAGCAAACCATGGGTAGGTCTGATCAAAATGTTTCCAAGCTTCACCATCTGATGGATGTTTTAACACACCTGGGACCTGTGTTTGCTCCTTATGCCACCTCATCTGCTCAGCTGTTGCCAATGACGCAAATAAGCGTTGCAGACGAGGGCTTAGTGGTAAATAATGCATGGTTTTCCTCGGTCGATCTTTACCACGACCTCCCTTTTTTGGCTTATATCTCTCAGACCCACAGTACTTACAAATACGATTGGTACTGTCATCTTTCCAGAACAACATACAATCATTCACACAGACGTCAATCTTCTCGTGAGACAGACCCAACTGGGAAACTAATTTCTTAGTTTCATACCAATTTGATGGCATCTTACTATCTGTTGGTTGGGTCTCCTTCATTAGTTGGGCAATGCCATTAAAGCATCCTCGTGACATGTGATACTCAGACTTAAGGTTGAGAAGGCGGACAGCAGCCGATAACTCAGAATGACTTTCGCACCCATCCCATAAAGGAGTTGATGCTGAATTCAAAAGATTAAAAAAATTTTGAGCACTTTCATTTGGCTCCACAACATTGTCTTCCGGAAATTGATTGTAACTAGGGCCAACGGCATCTAATACCATCCTTTCATATGGATTCGTCGAACACCCCGGCTCAAACTCCCTAAACCCACCCACAGCTGGAGCCGTATCTGATGCTTCATTAAATGGCTCACCATGAGCGGTCCAATTCAAGTAAAAAGGTACAAACCCCCATTTGTACAGATGAACTCTGACCTCATCAGCCTGATTAAACCGCAAATTCTTACACTTCCGATAAGGACAGCGAATGCATGACCCGCTCATAGTTTCAGGGTGGGATACAGCAAATGATATAAATTCTTCCACCCCAGTCTCCCACTGTTGTGTGTAACCAGATTGGCGAGGCAAGAAACGGTTACTGTACATCCAACTACGGGCGGATTCCATTACACACAGAATCTGTTCGTAATCATAAACACCTCAATCTATTAAATGATATACGTACTCAAGTTTATGGTTTCACGTATGTGTAAAAATAACAGAAGTATGCTTCAATGTTTACGTACTCAAGTTTACAGTATTTTTAGATAGCCAAAGTTTAATTTCAATCTAGTTGTTGTTATGATTTCCCTACGGTCATCATTATTGTTCGTTATTGTACTTATTACTGTCATTGTTCTTAGTACTTAAATTCATAATTTTTAAAGGATATTTTATTACAAAGCCAGGATTTACTAAGCTTTTAAGTACCTTGATTAAGCTATTTTAGCTTAATAAGTTAAGCCATCAAGTTAAGTAAACTCATGTACAATATGATCAAGGGTAAGAAATAATAAGTTAAATTTAAGACAATAATTTAATCTTGTAGTTAGAACATAAAAGTTGGGGTAGGATTTGCACAATAAAATCCTTTCTAGTAACCATTGGATAAGACCTTAGAATGTTTGAGCTCTCATTAAATTGTATGTATATTTTGTTATATATACTGATCCTAAGTTTTATTTGTAGGTATTTAATCACTTATTGAGAATTTATAAGTTCTCATCCCTTAAGTTGTCATATATGTGCAAACTTGGATATCGAAGAGCCTAATGCCCACTGAAAGGCTATTGGCAAGCCTTTTGTGCATGTATTAAATTACTAGAATCTTAATTGGTTCTTAACAGTTGGCTTAAAACTATTTAAGATGCTAACTAAGTTGATTGTTGGCTTATAATTGCGGGACTAAAGCGCACAAAAAAGTGGTTACTTTCCCACCATTGTGGTTAACTAACTCAAGGCAAGTGGGAAGGTTTTTTTTTTATCTCAAGTTGTTATATATACATAATAGTCATGTGTGCCTAAGAATGCATCTAGTATGACTAAGAAATGAAGACTCACTAGTGTTGTAAATATTATAAAATACTTTTGGATGTACAAAGGTTAAGTATTGATGTGCATGAGGTTGATACCTGAAACTTAAGCTGCATGTCTTATGACTTGTGGTTAAGTAAGAGGTCCCTTACAAGTGATGTGAATTTGGCGTGACAACCTTGGTGGTGGGAATATTGGGCGAGGAAGTAAGTAGTGACGTCGAGAGTGTGAGGGTTGCTTTGGGAGGTGATGACGGTGATGGGACCTTGAATTGATTTTTCTTTGTTTTTTTTTTTTTGCATGATTTGAATCTAGTTTAAATTTACTCCATTAATTGTATGTTAAGGGGTGGGATGATTGTTTCAGATATTAATTTGATATCTACTTTCAATGGGATTCCGTGTAGAGGATTAAGAAGAGGGTAAAGAAGCAGTAATGACTGTAATTGTTTGATATTGTTTGGATGCAAAAGTACAGTTTTGTAGATTTTAGATGTCTAAGGTATAGAATTATTAGTTGAAAAAGTTGGAGGACCAAAGTTGTATTTTAAATTTATTTTAGAGTTAATACCATATCAGCATTTTCCATTCGAGTTAATGGTGAAATCAATGAAAAGTACCTAATTGGGATGCATTGTATGAGTTTACATAGTTTGATAGGACAAATCAAAAAGTTTAGTACCCATTTAAAACATGAAAATGAAATAGGTGCCCTAGGTCAACTTTACCCATTTTTCTTTTTCATGAGAAATAGACGGATGGGAATAAGAGAATGAACATTTTTCACCTCTTAAAAGGCAAACTGAATTATGAAATTAATTAACTAATTTAATTATTAATTTAGAAAGCGGCCTATTTTTAATTTAATTTAATTTTTATAATCAATACTACTTAATACTCTAATACTTTTTTGTAAATCACCAACAATATTTATTTCACACCACATCCAATCCATTTTCTCTAAATATATAAGATATTTCTAATAAATTTTATTTTTCTAAATAATTTATATCTTTGTAAATTTACTAATAATTTCTATATCTATAATGGATTTTAATATTTATAAACCAATAGTTAATGCTTGTCATTAATATTAATATTAACTTGTTTAACATTTTATTAATTTTTCAAATAGTTCAAAAAGAGAAGTATCATTTTTTTAAAATATATTTTAGCTAATCTCATTTTATTTTAAAAATTGTTTTTCACCATATGAAAAAAATATAAATATTCTACAATATTTTGTCATTGCAAAATGTAAATATACTACCTAAACAAATCACTTAAAACTAATAATTTCATAATGTCTAATTAATCCCGAAAATAAACAAAAAATTGTAAAAAAATGCACATAAAAAAACAATTGTAATGGGTAACCTAAAAACTAAATCTCCAACCAAATGCAACACAAAATAACAAATATTGCACATATTTCAAACCAAATTAACACAATATAATCCAAAAATGCGTATTTATTGGGGGAAAAAAAAGCAAAAAAATGAAATAAACGCGGTTACCTCAAATCAAAATGTTATCTTCCTTTAAACACCTCCAAATCACTTCAATCCTGCAATAAAAACCAACATCTTCAACCCATTATCGACCAAGAAGCTCAAATAGGGAGAAATAGCTCCAAAAAAATTGAAAATTTCTCGGAAAAAAATTAAGCTAACCTTCAGATCGTGGTAAACGACAGCAGATCCACGAAAAACGGACCTCGAAGAAGCTGTTTCGTGTCCCAATCGACCGGCCACGTGAATGTGTATGAAGTGCGAAGGTGGCGTTGCAGAGAGAGAGAGAATGGATTCTGTCGCGACGAAGAAGACGAGCTGCGCTGGGGGGGCAATTTAAAAACGATTTTTCCAACGGCCGTAGCCGTTGGAAACCCTATGCCGAAACGCACCGTATCATTTAATCAGTTTCCAACGGCCAAAGCCGTTGGTAAATGTATAAGGCATTTTTTTTCCAACGGCTTAACGCGTTGGAAAGATTACACATGCATTGCTCCAATTATTGTATATATTTACCAACGCGTGACACTTGGAACCTAATTCCAACGGTCACAACCGTTGGAAACTACCAACGGCTTAGCCGTTGGTAACATAAAAAAAAAAAAACCCACCAACGCGTGCACGTTGGAAAAATTTTACCAACGGTTCTACACGTTGTTAATTACCAACGGCTTGACCGTTGGTAATAAAACAGTTGGAAACGACGGGTTTTTTAGTAGTGTGATGTGTGCAACAAATAATTAATTAAGATAACATCAGTAAAAATTAACTAATAACTAAAAAATGTATGTAAATATTAATATAATTCACTATTTATTTGAAGTAAAAATAATATTGTATATTAATTTAAATTTAATTTCTTATTTTATGTAAATTTCATTTTAGGAAACGTTAAAATCAAATATAATAAAATAAAGTAATATATTTTTATACATATGATATTTCAAATAAAATATAACTAATGATAAGTGAATAAATATTCAAAATCTTATGATAAGTATAATATTAAAAAGTAATAACTAGGGTAGTAGCTAGTGAGTTATAATTAAAGGAGTCATTTATCCAAGAGATGATACTTCAAGAAAGTGGGAAAGGTTTAAACTTGACAAAGACTTGAGCTGTCATTAGTGACTGATGACTAGATGGCCCATGTGATATCACAGTACTTCTTTCGGAACTAAATTGTTTGATTTTTAATAATCAATTGACTGAGTTTTAATGAGTCATAGTTGATGGGGTTGTCTATCCAAGTGATGATACTTCAAGGCACCTTGAGTATTTAGGCCAATAAAAAAATCACCAAGTTAAAGTATCTCAAAATTGATATATTCTTAGGAAAGAATTACGAATTGAAGCAGCTCAAATTGCCCACTTTTGACTTTTTTTTTCTAGTATGTCATAATTGTTTTTAGATTAGCCTATATTCCCTTTATTCTATATTGTTCAATATATTTGATTTGACGCAGAGAATAAAGCGTAATAAATTTTGTTCCTCTTTCCAATTTTTCTCTTATAAACATTTCTCTTATAAAATTCAGTGACTAAATTGTGACTTTTGAAAGTTTAATGACTTGCTTGAAAATTTTATCAAAGTTATATAGCTAAGTTTGAATATGGAAAACACAAAAACTAAAATGAAAATTTAATAGTCATTAAAAAAATAAAAAATTTTATAATATTATTAATTTTTATGAATTTTTTTCTTTTAATGCCCAAAAAAGAAATTTTTTTTGAAAAAGTTAATAACATCATAAAAGTTTTATTTTTAGTGAATTATTACATCTATATAATATTCACTTTCAAATTAAATTATTTTTGGTTAAAAAAAATGTACAAAATAAAAATAAGTTATTTTAGATTAAGTTAATTTAGTTAAAGCAAATTGGGTTGTCTAGAATTGAAACTTTAGCTCTAATATTAACTATCCAATTCACAATCTTTCCCTGAAACGGCACCAAAATTACTTTGTTGAGAGAAAGATAGACTTAAACAATAAGGTTGATATAGCTATAGTTCTTTTCTAATGCATTGCAAGTTGGTTAACCTCCACACCACACCAAATCTCCATCTTGTTCCAACCTAGAGAGATTTTCTCAAATACCCCTAAATCTAAGATATCATTAATTATGAAAAAAATTGATGAAACATGAAGTGCAAGGAGAAATAGACAAGTAAGAAAGGAAACATCAATTGCATAACATAGATTCAACTAATAAGTATCCAACTTGAGCCACAAATCTAGATAGTTAAAAGATATACTCCACTATATAAACATAGATACCTAGATACATCCTAGATAATACTAAGAAGAACATAGCAAGACAGAGTGAAGAAACCAAATTGAAAGCATGGAATTAAATACCGCAGTATAGCGCTTACTGCGGCTAAGCGGTACGTGGTACAAATGTTTTTGCATTTTGTCATTTTTTTGCACAAAATACCGCAGCATCTTATGGTATTTCGCATATTTGTCACTTTTTATGTACATTTTGTCAAAAAATTATAGTATACTGCAAATATCATGAGGTACATATTGTGACATTCTATTTTTTACAGACATCAATGAGATTTTTTTTACCATTTTACATAATAATGTCATACATAAATATGCAAAATAGTAAAATATAATTACTAAATTTCTTCACTTAAAACCAAAATTAATTTTTTTATTGAGTAATATTTATTAAAGTATTATTTCTTTTTTTTTTCTCTTGTATCAATAAATTAGTTTTTTTGCTGAGTAATATTTTTTTTTTCTCTATATATAATATTTTTATGTTTTTTATGTAAAAAAGTATCTTCTTTCACTTATATTTCATTTATAATTGATAAATTATGATGAGAAAAATTAGAATACATATAAAATGGGCAAATAAATTTTATTTAATTTATTTTTTCTTAAAATAATATTCTAATTTGTGAAAACGATAGTGGTATATAGTATAGTATATCTAATGATATACCTTAAAAATATGAGATGCGGTATACCTAGTGATAACGATATTTAGTACCTTGATCATAAGAGATCCTAATGATGTATGATTTTCTTTATTTTACAAATTCATGTCTCAAGTTGATTTTGTCAGAATTAGTAGCATTCCCTCCATGTTTGTCTATGTAAATACTTCTAAAAATTTGCCTCTAAATCATGATTTTTGTGTTGTTTATTCAACTGATTTTTAGCTTTACTTGTATACATATTTCTGGATGATGTTAGAGTCGAGGAAAAAAGTTCATGATCTAAGGAAGAATTGTCGCCCTTGGGCCTACCATCCAAGAAGAGGAACATGCTTTGGTGTTGCCCACATTTTTGCATCATTAATGATACTTTTATTGTACTCCAACCAGCATGGTATTTGTTTTATTTTGATTGTGTGGGTTTTCATAAGTTGTAGCATATAACTGACCTTTATGGGAGAGAAACTTTGGTCGATATCATAGGTTAGAACTATATTAGTTCATGCCTATGGTTGGATTTGGATATTACAAGGGTATAATCTATTTGATCATTTTAATCAACATTTCTAATAATTTTTTCTTTTTATTTTGTATTTTTTGTAGGTTTTATTTATTTATTTATTTTTAAAGAAGGGGTTAAAGAACTTGCTGTGAATATTTGGATGTCCTTTTCTGTGTTGGGAGTGAAAAACTCTCTATTCTTATTAAATGCCAATGGTGTCACCACCCTTCACATCAAGGCTCAAGCTTTACATGATAGGAGAAAATAAGACAAAGACCCCTGATCCTGGAGTATAGTTTACCCTTAAGGCACTTGCTCATTCTAGAATGAGAATTGGTGGCATTGGTAACCTTCTAATCATTTTGATTGTTCTTAAAATTAATATCATTTTGCTTAGATTTCCTAGGTTTGTATATTAGTGGTATGGTCTGGATTCTTACATTGTCTTCTTGCTTGTAGAGGATGTTACTTTGACTCCTATTAATAGCACCTGAAGAAAATGTGGGAGGAGAGAAAGAAAGCTGTCAATAGTAATGGTTTTAAGGAACTCATCGCTTGAAGTTTTATTGGTGAAATGACTAGTTAGGTTAGTGTTTCTTTTTGTTTTTTTTATGTACTTACAACAGTTCTCAATGAATTTGTATATAGGAAAGATGTGTTCGTATGTCATTTTATAGCTTAGCAGTTGTAAGACTTATTGAACGTGGTTGTTCTCATGTAAAGTTTGGCAGTTGGCTTATAGAAGGCCTTTGGTTCTTCGTCTAACCTCAGAGGAATATAAAATCTGATTCACCTAAGAAGAAAAAGTTAATATGAAGACAAGATGGATTTAGGAGTAGGATTCCCAATTCACTGGTTAATGATTGGGGAGTTTGGAACTATGATGTCTAGAACAAGGTTATCAAAGTCAAGTTTCTACCTAGAGGTATTTTCATTTTTCTACAGCCATAAAGTCGTAAAAAGTTGTAAATTCAAAAAATCATAAAATTGTAAAAATTTGTAGACTCATAAAATTCTTCCCAAAAGTTCTTACAAAAAGATTAAAAAAAACTATTATCATCTGAATTATCTAAGAAAATTCATGTTACACAATATTTTTATTTTCTAATACTCCAATGTCATAAAAAAGTGTCATCCATAAATGTAAAATAAAAAAAAGTTCTAAAATGCACAATTCGTAATGAGAAGTTAAGAATATCTTACTCATCTAATTGAGCATGTCAAACATCATGAACAATGATAGTATCAATATTATCATCTTCAAAGTTCATATATTCCTTTCCTTTCTCTTGTCGTTTCATCATTTAAAATGTGTCAAACACATAGGCAAACACTAATATCATCATTTGCATTTTGTTCAGTTGTATCCACTTCATATAAATTTGATAACCAATGTTATCAATGTCATAGTGAATGAGACCAATCAAGCGACAAAGAAAGCCAAAGAAAAAAAAAAGAGATGATTTGTATTTTTTTATTATCTTTAATTTTTTTTCAACTTAAATAAATTAGGTTTGATTGTATAAATATTGAGTTGGGCAATGGATTTACATATGTTCAGCTTTATATCATTTTCTAACTTAATTTCAGTAAATTTGACCTAATAATGCAAAAAAGTAAAGCCTTAAAGTTTATAAGTTTGTTATTTTTAGAGTCATAGAAAAACATGCATATGTTTTTTTTATTGAAATAAACTATGTGCATTGCATTAATTGGAGAGAGTCAAATCCAACCATATAGGGTATGGATGAGGCTAATCAATGTAGCCAATTATAAAAGAACTCAAAAGGGCTATCGGGTGCATAACTGACTTTAAAGAGTAACTGATATAAACAAAAGAACACAAAGGAAAAAAAAAAGCTCTGATAACGAATATCATCTAAAATGACACCAAAAGCTTGAAGTGAATAACCATCATCACTATGTAGATCATGAACTAAGGTGGCAACATCAAATTCTATAATGATTTTTTGAAACCCACTTGCCCTTGCTTTGGCAAGGCCATGAAGAATGGTCATGGCTTCGATCATAGTAGATTGATCGGCCTACTTCTCAAATGACAACTAGGAAATAAATAGCAGTGAACCGGTTAAATCAAGAGCAACAATTTCAATCAAACTCATACGCAATAAGGAAAAAGCTGCAACATCCACATTGATTTTTATACATCCTGTAAGTGGAAGGGACCAACGAGAGGGGGATAGGGTCACTTAGGGTTAGGGTGGAAAATGAAATGAGGTCTAACAATTAGCTGACCACACCTTTATTGCCTCAATCAGTTTCCTTGGGGTAAAACAAATAAATTCAAAAACTACTTTGTTTCGATTCCACAATAAGTACCAGCCCATAGTGACAAAAAGGCTGACCTACTGTGAAACTTGAAAATTGACTTGAGAACCACTCAAACAAAGATATAGTTGTAGAGAAAAGAGTCTGCATATTCAAATAGTCCTGAATTTTGACAGAAAAAGGGCATGTCATTAAGAAATAGGAGATCGATTCAAAATTTAAATTGCAAATTGCACAAAAAGAAGGTACCTCCATACCTCTCATGATAAGATTATCTTAGGTCAAGAAAGCACCAGCAATAGCCCACTACCAAAATAATTAAGGTCATGGGTGAATCGAATGTCTCTAAAATAATTTTTACTCAGTTACCTTCCTATGGGAGACATCCTTTGAGTAGAGCAAAAGTAATATGGTAAGCATTTTTAACTAAGAATTGACCTGAAGATGTCATTTCCCAAGTAAACATGTCCTCCCTAAATGCTGATAAGAGGGGTATTTGTAGAATGCTTGCCACATCCTTTAGATGGAAAAGGACCTTAAGCATCGAAACACGCTAAGAAGTAGCATCCTTCATTATCAGATAAGAGATAGAAAGCTCCTCGAGACTAGGAAGCACCTGTGTGATAGGTTTGGGAGATTCGTTGAAGGGAAGCTAATTGTCCCTCCATACATTAATTGAGGTACCCTTACCAACTTTCCAAATGCCTCCACCTCATTGAACACACTTGCCAACTATAAAACCTTTCCAAAAAGGGAATACTAACGAGTAGGGTTCTTCTCTAGCTCCTAGAAAAACAGTGGTAGGGAAATTTTTTCCCTACAACACCTTATACAAAAGGGATGGGCGATCATGCAAGATTCTTCAACCCTACTTTGCAAGATAAGCATGATTAAATGCCTAAAAATCTCATAGACCAAGCCCTTACTATTCTTTGAAGAACATAAGCAGTCCTATGAACACCAAGTAGTGGTATTTTTATCATGAGAATTTGCCTAGAAAAAATGAATTACTAATTGGCAAAGGTTGTCACAAACCTTAATGGGAATCAACAAAGCACTCATAAGATGACTTGGCATGGCCTACACAACGGATTTGATCAAGACTAACCGACCAGCTTACAACAAGATGAAGGCTTTCCAGGCTGACAATTTGTTTGGCATTCATTCTATCAAATTGAATTGATTTACTTTTTAACACCCCAAGAGCCAGGGGAACCCTAAATACTTGTCCGATTTTAGGGACGACTGGTGCCTGAAAGATAGAAGAGTAAACGCTACCACGTGCATTGGGGCTGAAATATATAAAGGATTTATTATGCTTTACTATCTGACCTAAAGTAGCTCGATAATTATTTATAATAAAGAGCACATGACATACTTCACCCTTAATATATCAAATAAGGAGAAGACTGTCATCAGTGAAAAGCAAATGAAAGACAGTAGGGCTGAGCTTACTAATAGATATACCATGAATTTGGCCCTGGCGCTCAGTTTGAAGTAGACATGAAAGGCCTTCTGCACAAAATAAAAACGGATATAGTGAAGGTGGGCAGCCCTGTCGGATACCACTGGAAGGGTTGAATCTACACGAAGGTTCTCTATTAATCAAACCAAAAAAATAGGCCATTGTATGTAGCCCCCTTAAGAAAAAGCCACTCCACCTGATCATAACCTTAGACATGTCTAGCTTGAAAGCCAGAGCTCCATCCCCTGAACATTGCTTATTGCTTAAATGATAACAGACCTCTAAAGCAACAAGCACATTATCTGTTAGAAGTCTCCCCGGCATGAAAGCACTTTGATATTAAGAAATAATCAAAGGCAGTAGCGGCTTCATGCGATTAACAAGGACTTTTGGCAATAGTCTTATATAGTACATTACATAAACTAATAGAATTGAAGTCTGACAAGTTTTTAGGCTATTGCACTTTCAAAACCAGAGCAATATAGGTGTAATTTATCTTTAAAGGAATTTTTCCTACATTTAATATATTCAAAAAAATATTTATTAATAATAAGCCAATACTTTTGGTAGAACAATGGTGGTAAACCATCAAGTCCAGGAGATTTAATAGGAAACATGGTAAACAAAGCCACTGAAATCTCCTAATTAATGAAAGGCCGGAGGAAACTATCATTCATACTATTCGTAACACGATGTGGAATAGCATCAAAATCCAAAGAACCTACAAATTGATTGAGGAGTGAAATAGACCACCAAAATGCCTGACTGTTTCCTCCTAAATATCCACATGTAAAGTCAAGGTATTGCCTGAGGCTGACCTGATAGAAGTGATAGAATTCCATCTACAATGGCCATTAACCACCTAGTGATAATATTTGGAATTTCTATCCCCTAGTTGAAGCCACTGTGCCTTCACTTACTCCTGCTAGTAAGCATCCTCCTTAGCATAAAGAGAATGTAACTTGGTCTTTAAGCCAAGTTTACATTGAATGAGCTCATCAGAAATGGATTGGTGATATAAACTTTCAAGCTCCCATTCTTTAACTAAAATCTAAGATTGAACTTGCTTGAATTCTGAAACATGCCAGTGAGAATAGGTTGATCGACACTTTTGCATCCTTCCTGGATGGATAAAGATTGACTAGGCCTCTAGGCAACCTCTATCACTTCTTCACAATGAGGGTCAAGAAACCACATTTTTTCAAAATGCCTAAGAGGTTATGGAGGGGGCAGCATAGAAGCCATAAATAAAATGTCAAGACCCTTATGATTCGAGTACAGAAAGGGAAAGTGAGTAACTAATGCTTCAAGAAATGTTGATCTCCATGCAAGTTTTCCAACTGCTCGATTAAGACACTCATGAACTCTAACTCCACCTTATCAAACCTTATTCCAAGTAAATAAAGACCCCAGACTTTAATAACCATGGTCTGGAATGATCTCAGACTTTAATAACCATGGTCTAGAATGACCCAGGCTTTGGTTTTATCTTTGTGGGTAACTATTACAGATGTTTTCTTAAGATGATAATTGAATTGGTTGGTTGTAATATGCATTGGCTTGGTTCCTGTCTTATTGTGCTTGGGCAAATTGATGACCTTTCATTTGAACCACTTCAAATGGAAATGATGGCCACCGCACTGGATTATTAACACAACTCCTAGCCAACAACAAGCAAATCTTTGTACTAACAGAACTTGGAGGGATATCTTACTAATTAAATCTATGGTTGTCCTTAAATGATCTAAACATGTGGATACCAAAGGAAAGATAGAATTCATAACCATAATCTTTGAAATGACATTATTTGAATCTGGCTGTTCTTATTAGCGAATAACAACTAAAATCAAACAAGCATCCACGAGAGGAAACACAGACATTCACCACAGGAAAAACAAAAAAATAGAATACAAAAGTATTGCTAATCATATTTCTTAGGCTAAAACCCTGATTAGGCTCTTAAACTATAAAAAATGACCTTTTGGCTCCTAAACTAAACTTGGTTCCCAAATGTCATTTGAACATATCTAATTTTGTGCCCAACTAGCCCTTGATGCTCATGTAAAGAGCAACAACCTCCTTTGTTTTGGAATTTTGCTAGTTTATAATCAATTTGTGCCCTTTGATTTTCAAGAACCAAATGGATGAAATTGGTTTAAGTTGAAGTCATCCAACACAAACTTGGACCAGATGATGAACCTGGAGTTGAGAAGAGCTCCAAGTCCATTTGAGATCTCCCCAAGGATGGTATTTAAGGGCTAGTTGGGCACAAAATTGAAAGTATGGGGAGTGTTTGGGAACTCGCTTTAATTTATGGGCTAAAAGGTCATAGTTTTTGTAGTTTATGGGCCTAATCAGAAAATCAGCCCATTTATTATACCTCTGGGCCTAAGACTGGTCTTTAGAGCTTGAATCGTAGCAACACTGGTCTTGAAGGACTTGGCCAGAACATTGTCGTCAATGTTGGTGGTGAAGAGCGTTGCCGGAAGCGACGCTGTTCCCGGAGCCGCGCTTCCAAAGGCCGAAATAGCGAGAGCCGCTTTCTGGGAATCAGAGTTGTACATGTAGTGGGGAAGCCCTTTGGGGAACACGAACAAGTCTCCGGCCTGCAGGCTCTGGGTGTAGAGCCTGTTGTTGGTGTCGACAAACCCGACCTGGAGGCTGCCCTGGGCAAGGAAAAGGAGCTCAGCGGCGCGTGGGTGGGTGTGCGGCGGGTTGACGTCTCCAGGCGGGAAACGGAGGACGGCATACGAGACGCTCTGGCCTTCGAGGGCTGGGAACTCAGCTTTGGTTGCCCAGGTGACGGTGAAGTTGGTGGGGGCAGGTGCCGTCACGAGGAACCGCATCCCGCTATACGCGAAGAAGTTGGCGCCGGGGTTGCTAACGATGAAGTCTGAGAGGATGTCGGGGTCGCCGGCCGTCGCCAGTTTGGCTATTGCCAGTGAATAAAAGAAAAGGAAAAGGAAATTGGTGGTTGATGATTTCGAGGCCGCCATGGACGTTGCCGCTAGAAACAAAGTTACAAAGCCAGAACTTTGTAAAAGAAAAAGGGCTTGTCTCCTGGGGATGAGATAGTTCTGACATTAAAGGGAGTGTGACAAATATATAGCAGTTGCAGTCGCGAAGTGTGGCTCTTGTCTCTTCCTGATACTGGGCATTGTAGTTGTGGTTGTGCTAGCTGTAGTTTTGTCGGGTGTTTTTTTTTTTTTTTACAGATTTACAGTTATAAGTGGATAATTATTAGAAGCATAGGCTAGATACAAAAACTATTCAAATATTTGGTATTATATATATTAGGATCGACCAACGAAAAAGAAGAATGGCAAGGAAATGATTGGTTATCGACTTGAACGATGAAAGATTTTTGGTGGTTTCTCAGGTTTTATTGAAATGGATGCTCAATTTTGGTTAATAAGGCTTATATATCATTTTTTGTCTCTATTGTTCCCGTTGGTTATTACTAAGGATCCATGTCACCGAACAGTTGGAGTTAAGCCCGTGGAACAAGGATTAAAAAAAAAACAGAAAGTAAAATTGCAACTGCAATTCGTTTCACATTGAGTTTACTGTATTATTGTGTTTTATTCGTATATAAAGTGAGTATTCAAATTATCAATCCGTTCAAATTTTATATTTTAAGAAGTCTAGAAAGTAACATTAGAATATTTTTATTCAAAGCAAGCATTTTTAATTAATTTTTCACTTTTTAGGTAGGATAAGTTAAAAAAATTATTAAACAAGTATTTTATTTAAAAAAAAATATTTTAAAATTACATTTTAGTCTTCTTAAAAATAAAGTTTTAATAAATTAATAATTTAGACAAATAATCACTTTATTTTATGCATAATGCATAACAATGCATGAATTAAGTTTCAAACTAACTGCCCTTTAATCTTTATTTCTCGTTTTATTTATCATGTTTTCTCTCTTTTGCTAATGACTAATCCAAGTTTCCGCAGGCAAAAAAAAATACAAAAAGAGGTTATTGGTATTTAATGCACAACCGGGTGCAAAGTCTATTGGCTGGCTTAATCTGTAATAGTATTAAATGAATTCATTAGATAAAAAAGTTTGGAAACAAATAAGACAATCAGCCGGATTTTAGCAGCTAATAAAAGTGGGGATTAATCGTTAACCGGAGAAACACCAAGAATTTAGGATGCAATCGTCATCTAATAAATGTTGGGATCAAAAGAGAAAATCAAAAGATTTTAGGGACTAAAATATAGTTTGATAATTGACTCAATATAAGCAAAGAGGGAAAAGAAAAAAAAAAAAAAGGCGAAACGCCAAGCTAATTAAAACCTAACATGAAACACAAAGTAGATCAAAACGAAGAGTAGGCTAAGCCAAGCTTAAAAACAAACAAACCCAAAGAACATTTGCCCTTGCAGTAACAAAAGTTGTATTTTAAAGTTAGGGATGAAAACGTTCACGCATAGCAGCATGTTCGGTCTATGGCAGCATTAAGTGTAAATTAATATAGTCAACAACAATTAACAACCATAAAAAGCTTTTCATAAAATTGGAGCCTTAAGAAACAAAGATGCAAAGTACCCACCAATAATTGATCTAGAAAAAAAAATTGTGTTTAAATCACTAGAATCCTCAATAGCATTTCTAGACCAGCAAGAAGCCATTATTTTATGAATTTGCGTTGCAAGAGACAGGATCAACAAAAATTGAACACAAGACAAAGAGAACATAAATTACACCAAAAACATAAAATTTTGAAAGAGAATGTATCTTAGAATTCAAAATTTCTTCATTAAAGATTTAAAAAATCTAAACATTTAAATAATGAGGATTTCTATCAGGAATACTAGCAAAAGAGGTAGTGAGCTGCAGTTGGTGTTTAGGGGGGACAAAGAGAGAGAGTAATGTGCACATTGAGAAGGGAGAAGCATACAAGAGACTTGGGTGAAGGTGCATGACACTTCTATAAATTCTTCCAAATATAGGGTCACTTAGAAAAGAAACGGGTATGTCAAAAAAATAGTTGGATTAAGTTGTTTCTAGTCAAAATGAATTCGTTGTAATTATTTTACTCCTTGCGTAAAGATAGTTTGGCAATCTAAAGGGTGAGGTAAGTGCATCATCGATGCCAAATATTCTCAGACTTAAAAAAATAGAAACCATTGATGAAGAAGAATATATGGATGAAAACTTTCTAGATATTATATTGAGCAAGTTTTATAGAGGAAAATTCAAATATAATGGGGTTCCTCTTTTAGTGATGAAAGAAAAGATCATAAGGTTTGCTTAAAAGCTGCTCTCCTAGAATAATAGTCAAGAAGGCCCTCATCATCATCATCATCATGATCACATGGTTAAGCCAGTGCTTTCAACTAAACATGGCCCCTATAGCAAAATTAAGAGCATCTCCAGCTCAAACATTTTTTTGTTCACATTAAAAAGCAGTGCTGGTAAAAGATGCCAAAGAAAAGCATTCTCCATTATTTTATGGAGGAAAAAATACTTATTATTTTGATTTCCTAAAGATAAGAAATCCAAGAAAACTTTGGCCATTATGATAAGAGTTATCAACCTATTTAAACTAGATTCTTCAATAGGAAGCGGTATTCTTTACCTTTCTTAGCTTTCTTCTTATCTATCTGTTGGACATTTTCTTCACTGCTTCCCTATGAAACAATATTCTTTTGGTTAGCTTTTAACTTGCGTAGTGATGTGTGTATGGTAGTAGTAAAAATATTGTTGAAGCATGGAGTGCTTCTTCAACAATACCAATTTGTCATCATATCATTATTTATCATCTACATGTGGTGTATCTAAACTAGTATTTACTAGTTTATCATAAGTTTATATTTTAAATTCAATTGATTATAGGTAACCTAGTATTCATTAGTTTATCATAAGTTTATATTTTAAATTCAATTGATTATAGGTAAACTAGTATTCATTAGTTTATCATAAGTTTATATTTTAAATTCAACTGATTATAGGTAAACTAGTATTCATTAGTTTATAGTAAGTTTATATTTTAAATTCAACCAATTTCATATGTGTATTCCACTTTATATATTATGCATTTGTGTGTTTGGGTAGCCTAGGCGACTTTGGTATTAGAGCCATATTTTTATTTATTGAATGATTGCAAGTTAATTGTATATTAAAAACTTTGATAATTTTTGTGTACAATATTAAAAAAACTTGAGGTGTTTGTTGAAAATAGCATATACCAGTATAAAGCAACATATTAAAAAGGTCGCTTTTGATTAGTCAACTACAAATTTGTTGGCAAGGTGATCCAGTCATTTGTGTTCATTATTAAGAATGCTACCCAAGCATACGGCCAGAGCGAGAAAATTACCTGAACCCCTTGTGAGGTTTAGTCAAAATTAAAATTTTGTCCCCATTATTTTGGAATATCTATATTTACCCCTTACAAAGTTAACTATATTCATCGTTACAAAAGAAAAAAGAAAATATCTATTTTTGCTTTCCTAGCCTTCTTCCTTAGAAACTTTGTTCCCCAACTTATGCATCTAATGAGCTAATCCATCTTTAACCTTGCATCTATCATATAAAATAAAGATGATCTACCTAAATCTAAAAGCAGAGCCTTCAAATTCCAGATTGATCGTACAACTCAACTTTCAAGTCTTATAGGCATTTTAGCTAACTGAAGCCACTAGACAATCAGGGGTAAACTTCAATCATCATAAGTTATGTAAATACAAAACATAGTTTTAGAAATCAATACAGAAACTAGGTTATAATTGAAGTGAAGAACCTAGAAAAACTTTTTTGTTAGAAAAGAAAAGTTTCACATCTATTGCTATAGCAGCAAAGCATCAACATCAAGATGATTGTTTTAACTATAATCATAGCTAAAAGTCGAACTAGGAAGAGAACCAACATAAAAATTTAAAATGAGCTACAAAATTGGTGTAATTTCAAGGTAGAAAGAAACCGAGAAAATGAAAAATCAAGGCAACTTTCTTGCGATCTTCACTTGTTGTGAACAAATGGCTAGGGAAGATTTCACTCTTTCTCGATCTCGGCCTTATCTTTATCTTATTCCTTCAATTTCCATTGTCCAATGCTTTTCTTCAAGATTCATCCTATCACTCTCTCCAGATATCCAATTGGGGCAGTGCCACTTATGAGAAGTAGGTGCAACCTTCAAACTGTGTTTGTTCTAGAAACGATATCTAACATATTGCCCCATTCACATTTATTGCTCATTTCATCCATCTCGGCATAGTAGCCATGGATAAGGCAGAAGAAAACAATGGCAATGGTGTAGTCCAATGGAAGAGAAAGATTAGAGGTGGCGATGTAGGCTTGTACACGACAATGTTGAATACAAGGTAGTAAAGAATGTATAAGGAATGTCACTGAGCATCGTGCTTAAGGGCATTGGCAAACCAGTTGAGGTTTATGGAGAGGGCACAAAAAACAAGGACGGAGAAATAAATAGCAATAAAAAGGAACCATCTGGGTTTTGGTTTTTAATGGAATTGGGATTCTGGTTTCTAAAGGTGGCTATAAAGGAGATAATGTAAGTGAAGCTAAAGAAGATGAGGGCCGAGGAAGAGACGGAGATAAGGGATGAAGGACCGATGAAAGGTGTAAGGGAGGAGGAGCGTTGAAAGGCGGGGAAAAAGAAGATAAGGGTTTGGTGAAGGAGGAAAAAGAATGATCGAATGGAGATGAATCAATGGTGTGGATTTGGGTTAAGAAATCCAATCAAGCCATAAATAGGAGTAGCTCGTTAAATGTAGAACCTAGGGGCAAAGTTTTGACAGAAGAAGGTTAAGAGGGCAAAATAAGCATATCACTACAAGATGAATGCAAGATAGTGACTGATATTTCAATCGGATTTAGTCACTATATAATCCAAAACCAACTACCCTGCGATTAAAAAAGGACAGTCGCATTTTTTCAAGTCATAAATGTTTGCGACGGAATATTGACTGAAAAAAACAACAAATAGTTTCAGTCAAAATTCAGTCACAAATTTGCAACTAACTCTTTCAGTCACTATTCAGTTGATGTATTGAGAGATTTTTCTTCCAAAAATTTACATTATTATTTAATATAATTGTTGTTTAATTAATATTATTCAATTTAATTAGTTATTTATTTGTTATTTAATTGATAATTCTTTATATGAATATTAACTTACTTTAATTATTAAAAATAAAATAATCAAATAATGAAATTTAAATTTAAATAAAATACATTTATATTAATGTAAAATTCAATATACATACCAAATAGAAAATTCAAAAAAGTTACAAAATTCAAAAAATCAGATCTGGAAAAGAAATCAAAAATTTTAAAATTAAGATCCGTAGGAGGCTGAGGCTGACAGGAAGGGTGGAAGAGATCGAGGTGGACGAAGGTGAGGCTGAGTAGACTGAAGAGACGGTGGCGAGGCCGCGGAGGATACAAAGAAGGCAATGGTGAGAAATGATAGGTGGCCAGGCCAAGGAGATGACCGCGGCGAGGCTAGGGAGGTTGATTCGAACTGTGACAGTGAGAAACGACGAGCAGGCTGAGGAGATGACAATGAAGCGAGATGGACAGGTAAGGCAAGAAACGGTTATGCAGACGGTGGGGCGATGTGAGAAACAAGGAGAAACCGACACCACCAGTGATGTGGATGGAAGATGAGGGACGAGAGTGAGAGGGATGAGAGAGATGAAAAAAGGAAAGTGAAAGACGAGAGATGAGATGAGAGTGAGAGGGTTGAAAGAGATGAGAGACAACTGGGTAAGTAGAAGGGAAGTAGCTGGAGCAACTGAACTCTGTGAAAGGTTCAGTTCGTTGCAATTGGAGTTCAGTCGCAAAAGTCATGAATGCAGTCGGAGTTCATACATAAAAGTAGTGAAATTCAGTTGCTATGTTCATCATTTTTCCAGTTTTTTTATATTTTCATTTTCATAGATTTCTATTATATACATATATATATATAAATAAATATGTATATACGAATATAATTATATATATAATATAAATGTGTGTATAAATATGTGTGTGTACATACAAGAATATAATTACATATGTGGTACAATCATAAATATATATAAGTTCATGAAATTTTCTCCATATATATAATTTCAAAAATTAAAATTAATAAAGAAATTAATAAGAACAATTCTCATATCTTAACAATTAATTAGACTCTAAATATGCAAATGCCAAATTAACCCTCAAACCTTAAGACATAAAACCCTAAAGCCCCAAACCTTAATTCTGTATCCCTAAATTGTAAACCTTAAATCTAAATATATACTATTAACCCTAATCCCTAAACCATAATTAAACCCTAAAATAGATGCAAACCCTAATTACATACATACACAAAAACCTAAACCCTAAACTCTAATTCCATTTACCCCTAAACCCTAAACACTTAATAGAAACCCTAATTAAATCCTAAACCCTAAACCCTAATTAAAACCTAAACACTAATTAAACCCTAAACCTGACTACCATTAACCCTAATACAAACCCTATTACTTAAACACAAAATCCTAACCTTAACTGCCATTAATCATAAACTCTAAACTCTAAATACAAACGCTAAACCCTAAGTATACCCTAACCCTAAATACAAACACCAATTAAAACCTAAACCTTAATTAAATACTAAACACTAAACCTAACTACTATTAACTTTAAACCTTAAATATACCCTAAACCATAACCTTAACTACCATTAATCCTACACTCTAAACCCTAAATACAAACCCTAAACCCTAAACCATAATTATACCTTAAACCCTAAATACAAATCCTAAGTAAAGCCTAAATCCTAATTATACCCTAAACCCTAAATACAAACCCTATCAATTAAACCTTAAAGCGCAAACCTAATTACCACATTAACCTTAAAACCTAAACCCTAAATACAAAGCCTAATTAAACCCTAAACCTTCCACAAACCCTAAACCCTAATTAAACCCAAAACCCTAAATACAAACCCTATTTAAACCCTAAACGCTAAACCAAATTTATATCATTAACCCTAAACCCTAAACTTAATCTATATATACCATTAACCTTAAATCCTAAACCCTAAATGCAAATCTCATATCCTAAATTTCAATACCCTAATACTTAATTAAAAACCCTTAAACCATCTTAATTCTATATATATCCCTAAACCCTAAAAAAATTCTCAAACCCTAATTAATCATAAAAAGCTCTAAATTAATACTAAAATAAATCTCAAAACCTTAATATATATATTAAATTGATTCAATTAATACCCCTAACCCTATACTAATTTCAAACCCTAAACCTTAATGAAAAATCTCAAATCCTAAATCTATGTCCAATACCCTTAATCCCTTAAAAACTTTAAATCATAAAAAGCTCTAAATTAATACTAAAATAAATCTCAAAACCTTAATATATATATTAAATTGATTCAATTAATACCCCTAACCCTATACTAATTTCAAACCCTAAACCTTAATAAAAAATCTCAAATCCTAAATCTATGTCCAATACCCTTAATCCCTTAAAAACTTTAAATCCTAATTCTATATCCCTAAATCTTAAAAAATATTCCAAACCCTAAAACAAAAAAAAAATCCTAGTACACATATCCTAAACTCTAAAAAAACCTAAATCCTAAAAATCTAAAATTTGTAAATCAACTTAACAACTAAAAGGGCGACCGGGCAAATTAGACACCTAAAAAAGCGACTGAAGAACGACTATAGCAAAATCTCTTAAATATTTCTAACTGAAAGGTGACTAACATTTATGTGACTGAAATTTTCAATCACATATCAGTCGCAACAAAAAGTGAACATTTTTAGTTTCGACTGATTAACAACTACAATGCCTAGCGATTAATTTTCAATTGCTATTTTCAGTCACGATTTTGTATTCGTTTTGTAGTGCATTTTCTCTTTTTTGTGGTAGTGCCAAATGATGGAGTTAACTTTTAAAAAAGTAAATGTAAGTATTTCAAATAATAGGGGCAAAAGTGTAGGTTCAACTAAACCTCATGGGGTTTTGGTAAGTTTCCCGGCCAAGGGGCTTAATTAAGTTTAAGGTGCATTTTGATTACCAAAAAAAGCTTTATGGTGCATTTAGGGGAGATCATATATAGTGATTATTTATTCAATTTTTATATTGATTGATACTCAATACATAAAAAATACTCTTAAAATAAAATCTTGTGAAATATAAGTGTTTTTATTAGTTTCTAATTTTTCAAGTTGGGTAAAAAACAATTCATAAAATTACTAATTATTTGGTCAAAAAATATAATTTAATTAATTTTTGCGTAAATAAAATGTTAATTTTTAAATGATATTCATTCTAGATAGAAAAAGATTTAAGAATTACAATAACTAATTATTTAGGTAATTATAAAAGAACCGCAGAGAAATAGACAGATGTATATGAGTAATAAAGCAGGCCCGTCTTGTTTCTAAATCGAAAATGCTAAAGATTTAAAAATTTAATGTTTCTTTAATGTTTTTTCCTGAACATTTTAATGCGCTAAAAATTTCCTTAAAATTTTTAAAATGTGCCAATTAAGCAAGCTCTTGTATGACTGCATTAAACTTGAGTGACCAAAACTTCATACAACTTGCCAAGTGGAACTTGGATGCTTAGAGCCTAACTTTTTAACTGAAAACTCACAGAGGAAACAATACAAAAATTTCTATTGATAATTTTTTCATTATTTAACATTTGCTACTTGAAAATCTTTCATCAATTTTGAGAATCTTTGGCTATACAACTCACAGAGGGAACAACACAAAAATTTCTATTGATAATCTTTCATTATACAACTTATTAATCCTAGCGCCCAGATTTTTTGTTCGAAACTCATAGTGAAAATCTATCTGCAATTTTAACATGGCATATTTGGCATCAAAAGACTGAAAATTGATAGAATGCACTTCTGGAAATTGAAGTTAGGTTTTGTTTCAAATTTAAATTGAGTGCCTGAATGACTACTTGGACAGATCTTCGAAATAACCAAAGTCCGCTGGGCAACTGAAAAAGTTTAGGGGCAACTTGGGAATAAACGCAAAAATTCTAGGGGGTAATAGCCTTCTGTTATTTAGTGCAAGACAATTCTGAAAATAGAAAGAAACTGTTACAGAAGCACTCTTCTGGAGCCAAGGAAGGCAAACCTTTCAAAGCTTGAAAGGACAGGAATTCAGAATTATGATCCCTCAAAAGACATTATTTTGAATTCCAAAATCAAACAAACAACCACAGAAAAAGAAAACGCACAGATGATCCACCCAGAAAAGGAGCCGCCCAAAAAAAAAAAACATAGAAACATTATATAATTTCTAATTGTAATGTTCAAGCCTTGGGCCTGAGACCGGTCTTTAGAGCTTGAATGGTAGCAACATCGGTCTTAAAGGACTTGGCCAGGACATTGTCGTCAACGTCGGTAGTGAACAGTGTTGCCGGAAGCGACACGGTCCCGGCATTCGCGCTTCCGAAAGCCGAAATCGCAAGGGCCATTTTCTGAGAATCGGAGTTGTACTGGAAGTGCACAAGCCCTTTGGGGAACACGAACAGGTCTCCGGCCTGCAGGGTCTGAGTATAGAGCTTGTTCGAAGTGTCGACGAACCCAACCTGGAGGCTCCCCTGGGCGAGAAAGAGGAGCTCGGCGGCTCGCGGGTGGGTGTGCGGCGGGTTGATGTTCCCTGGCGGGAAGCGGAGGACAGCGTAAGAGACGCTCTGGCCGTCGAGGGCCGGGAACTCAGCCTTGGTTGCCTTGGTGGCGGTGAAGGTGGTGGGGGCAGGGGCATTCACGAGGAAACGCATCCCGGTATAGGTGAAGAAGTTGCCGCCAGGGTTGGAGACGCCGGGCGGGAGGAGGAAGTCGGAGAGGATGTCGGGGTCGCTGGCTGCTGCCAGTTTGGCGATTGCAAGTAAAGATAAGAAAAGGAGAAGGAAATTGGTGGACGATAGTGGGGAAGCCATGTATGTCGCTGGTACGAATTGGAAATCAAAAGTTCTGTGGTGGGGGGATGGGATGGTTTCGAGATTAACTAAGATTGTTCCTAAAATTTGTAGTGGTTTTCAAGTGGGGGCTTTGCTCTTGGTACCCCGGCAGGCTGGTGCTCGCATTGTATTGGCGGTTCTACGAGCTGTGTTTTTGTTCTTGGTGATCGCATTGTTTTACGCTTTGTTCTTGGTACCCCCGGCCGGCAGCCTGGTTCTCGTATTGTATCTGCAGTCTTACAGCTGTGTTTTTGTTCTTGGTGCTCGCATCGTAGTTGTGTTTTTGTTGGTTTTGTTTAGATTTAAGCTTGTAATGGCATATGATACTCTATTGGGCTTTGATCCATTGTTTGTAAGGTACATTGCAGATTTACTCGTGGGCTTGGTTTGGAGAAGCTTATTGGAGGATTGCTTATGGGTTAAGAGGTTAATGGGTTGCCCGTTAACAGGTAAGGAGCATGTTAGGCGGGGAATCCCCTATATCACGGGAGAGATCACATAATGAGGGAAGTTTCACCCATGATCACCATGACCTAGAGCCTATAAGAGGTTTTTTCATAAGGAGATGGTGTACATTCTACCAATTAGCCTAAAGCTTTTATTAAGCTATAAACTCTTTTCTCAAGCCATTATTGACTTAAGTACTAAAAAGTCCTCCACATGACACATAGCTCAGGGGCCCCTAACCTTGTCTTTGGTACTAGGTGTAGCTGTGTCCAAGGGTCTCGAGCATCCCACCAAGTACTTCGGTTATCAACTTGGCACAGTTTGTGAAAACACCAAACATAGTTGAGACAAGAATATCATGCCTGAATAGTGAGATCGACTGAGAAAATATTAAAGCCAACGCCTTGAATGGGGTAGAAAGAGTACCTCCTGTCAATTATGAATGCTCTGATAGTTACGAGGAAGACCTACCTCCCTTACCATAATATGCAGCACGAGGGAATGTTCTTACAATCATGATAGACGAGCAATTCAATGCTCTAAAACATTACTTGCTAGAGGATATATATGTGGAAGAACTACGACAAGAAAATTGAAGGGCTCTCCCTCAAGCACTCGAAGAGTGGGTGGAGAGCCGCCACGAAGACATAGCTACGAAATTCTTTGCGCCTAGAGGAGTAATGGATCCACCAGAAGATTGGTAGAGGAGCAGAATCTAGGAAGAGATGGAGTTCACTAACATTAACACTGTCTTTTGAAGGCTGGACGAAATAGAAGAATGGCTGAAAAAATGAGCACTCGATGGAAAAGTGTACACCCTTAAAGGAACCATTGCTAAATATCAAATATATGCATGTTCAGCCCTTCATAGATGAGATCCAAAAAGAGTCGATCCCCATGGCTTTCAGATGTCAAAGGTGGATTTGTATGACAGATTGATAGATCTAGAAAATCATTTGTAGAGATGCACCATGTTGATGAACTTGGAGGGAGTCACCAATGCCATCATGTATAAGACTTTCAACTCTACACTTTCTAGAGTGGCATCGACCTAGTTCAGGATGCTGAAGAAGGAGATATTTGCCTCTTTCAATGAATTGTCACAGGAGTTCCTATGGTAGTTCATGAGAAGTCACCCATCGAAGAAGATGGTCAATTAGCTCCTAGATAAAGATGGCAACAGGGCAGATCAGGCACGGGTACCCCTTATCCGTCGCCCGTGCTCGCAAATTTTTTGATATCCGCCAATTTGTAGGTATCCACCAACAAGTAAAATTTCACACCCATGTCTGTCACCCGCGGGTAATCCATACACGGCTATTACATAAACAAACATTTTTATCCAACAACATTTGTGATCCAACCGAGAAGTGGTAAAGAGCAAAAACCATTGTCCATTACAAATCAAACATGACAAAATGCATGACAAATGCGATTGCCTACATAACATCAATGATCCAACAATAAGCAAATAACTAAGCATGTTTTGAAGATAGCTCATGAATGATGTTTGTTATGTCTATAAAGGAAGAAGAAAATGAAATGAAAACTACAAAACTAGTATGTAAAAACTGCTATTCTAACACATCCAAGGAAAATACATGTAGGTCTTAGGTAATCCTATACATGGGTAGCAAAACCCAAGAAACTTGACCAAGATTACACCAATACAAACCAAAAATACTCATCAGTGCATTTGTTAAAATTTTTTAACTTGTATCGGTCACCAAGGCAATTCATATAATCAACTCATGAATACGATAAAGCCACACAGAATTAAAAAAATATCGGCATATTGAGAAAGCATCTAACAACATCATAATTTTGAGACTGATATATGAAGCCCATCTTTTAAAATAAACAAGTGAAATTCTTATCTTACAAAATAGCTCCCAAATAATAATCTCTATAGGCAAAAAAAATTGAATAATCAAATCCTGTTATCTGTAGAACTACAACGAACAAACATCCCAAATAAGGAACCATCCACTCTTATTATCCGACTGTCTTCAATTCTTCCCCTCTCCCTGAATTTCTAACTTTTCCTACATTATCTAAATCATTTTAAATTTAGGCTCATATCGCAATCTAAACAAAAACATATTTCATAATACTCCCAGATGCAAAACTAGTTGTTATAATAGGAACAAGCTTGGAGATCTTTGGGGAGGTGCCGATGCTTCATGGAAACGTCAATGGAGTGCTTAAGGTGCTGATTGCGGGCGTTGATGATCTTTCTCAAGAGTCGATTCAGGTTCTTCTTGTTGCCTAGATCATAGTAGGGATCGTACAGATCGTCGCACCAGAGGAAGACCAAACCTTTCTCTGAAAAACTATTTTCAAATAGTAGCGGGTGGCTAATGATTAATAGGCAGAGGTGAGCAGGCAAGGAATGATAACCTTAGGGTTAGATTATAAAGGGTATATTAACTATTCTAATTTCACAGGTATAACGGGTAAATCCGTCATGGATACCTTATACCCGTCACCCACCCGTACCCGCCAAATGAGTATATTTTGTTACCCATGTCTGCCCCGTCGCCCGCCACAGACAGATATCCATAGGTGGCAGATTATGCCCAGCCGTCTGCCATCCCTACTCCTGGATGTCAAGGAGGAAAAGAATGAACTCCTTTAGGACTACATATGAAGGTTCAACTTAGAGCCCCTATAAATTCCTAACCACTCCTTGGATGTACTGCTAGCCTTGACTAAAGGGATCTTCTCGAAGTCACATGTCAGACAAGTGGCCAATTCAGATGGTTTGCACAACAATTAGTGTCATACATAAGGAGCTAATCCTAACAAAACCAACATTCTAATTAACTTATTAAAAATTTAGGTCTATACTCCAAGCTCCAACTCAAACCACAACTAGAGGGACACTTGGGTTATAGAGTGAGAAGTTCTGCATTTCTCTCTAAAAAATTTTACGAGACCATAAGATTTGATGATGCTAAAATTTACATTTTAATTGAACAAAAGTCTTAAAATTTATTTATTGAGTGGGAAAATTTTGAAGATATCATTTGATTGTTGAAATCAGATGCCAAGTTTAGGGATCTTTAGGGATCAGTTGATTTAGCATGAGAAGAAATTTGATAGTTCGTCTCAAAGTAGAAGGAATTTATTGGAAAGTCATCTAAGGGTGACGACACTAACAAATCCAATCAAATAGTAGGATCCTTGCATTGGTTTTAAAATTAAATAATAACGATAGATTTTTTGAATTGGTGGAATTAAACAAATCAAATCATTCATGCATTATATTTCCAAAGTATAGGAGTTCGCAGGGTTAGAATTGTATTTTTCAAATGTTGTGCATTATCTCAAATTCTTATTCAGTGGCAAATTCTTGTTAATCTTTTCAGGGGCAAGTGATGGTGATGCATACATCGACCGTACAATGGCAATGGCAACGGCCTAAATGTTTTTCAAAGAGTAGTAGAGAAGCGAACACATTATCAGATGGATAAGAGTGGTGAATAAATTCAGAAGAAGAAAAGGGCTACAAACTAGTATATCTACCTTGCATGATAAGGCTATTGGAGGTCGCACTTTGGAGTATGAGAAGGAAAATATAAGTCCATTTGGATGGAAGAAAACAAATAGGCATGGTGTTAATGAATGGGAAATATTAAGAGAAATGGTGGAGATGAGAAAGCTGCTGTGAAGCTTGGTGATGGTGAATTTGAAGAGTCTTTCGACGGTAAGGAAAAGGAGTCAAGCAGCTACAGCAAACACAAACAGGTTAAGGTTTATCAATCTCAGATAGGTGTGGGCCAGGTTTATTCATCTTATGGGTTAGAAAATCTTGAAATTTTTAATAGGCCTGAGAAGGATTTTGATGGGCTCGAAAAAGGGATCCCAAAAGGCTAGTATTATGTAAAAGAAACTACACCAAATGACAGGTCTTCTATCTCTTGTGTGGATTCTAAAGTGTGTAAAGAAAACAAAGATCAGGGTGCTATGGAAATTAGTTTTTCAAATGCATTTTATTAATTTTTTCTTAGGTCTCACCAATTCTAAAATTGGTGGATAAGTCATGGGGACAAGGTGTTATGAATTTTGATCTGCCCATAAAAAAGAATAAGTTGTGGAAGAAAGATTGTGAGTTCCGGATTCACACTAGAAACTTTGGTAGTAGAAGGTGGTGGGTATGCAGATCGAGATATGAAGGGTTTCAAGAATTTAAATTCTTTTGCTATTCCTGCTAAGGTGCCTTTAAATGACATATGATGAATTAGCATTGGGTATTTTAGAAAATCTTAATATGACTAAAGGTCAAAGGAAGGGGGAAAAGAATATTGAATCATAGGATAAAAGATCGGCATTGAAAGGTGAATTGAAAAGATTGAATGAGGGATTAAATACTACACCGTTATTATACTTTTTTTGGGGTCTAGGATGATGTGAGTTTTTGGGGCTAATGCTTGTAACTTTTTATGTTGTTTGGTAAGGGCATTCAAAATTTTTAAAGTTAAGGAAATTTTTAAGCATTTTGGGTTGGGCTTTATGTATTATGGGAGTTTGTTGAGGTAGTTTATGTACTGTGGTAAGTGTTGGGTGATTTAGTGCAGTATCTCTGGAACTACGATTTATGTACTCTATTTATTTTCAAAAAGATTTTGTTTTGTCATTCACAAAAACAAAAAAAAAATAACAACTTGGGTCCATATTACTCAATTACAGTCATCCACCAAATCATATATAGGGTAGCTATCTAAATCTAATGGCAATAGCATTAACAATTAATATTAAAGTTTTAAAAAAACTTAACAATTAACACTAAAGTTTTAAAAAAAACTATCTATCTTTTAGCTTAGCTTTAATGGTTTTATCTCCACTATTAATAAATTATCTATAACTCTAATGCTAATTATAAAAAGTTGTTCTCTAATGAATTCATATTCACAGACCAATAGTTCAATTAAAAACGTCAAAACCCATCTATACTGCATCATTTGAGAATAGTGTCTAAAATCAATATTAGAATGTGGAATAAATTATCAATGACTGTGAATCCTTTTTCAAATCGCTAATATTAAGGTCCTGTTTGATATTAGCGTAAGTTATTAGCATTAGAGTTTTAAAAAAAACTATTTAAATATAATTTTTAATTTTTAGCTCCAACAATTTTATCTCCACTATTAAATAAATAATCTAAAATTCTAACACTAATAATGAAAACTGTTTTCTAACGGAGTCTTAATTTACCATTAAATAACTTTTCCAACTTGAAACATTAACGTTGACGCTGTTCATACACGAATTCTACAACCCGAAAGTCTTACTTTGGCAATAACTTGAGCCTTGTCTTCGGCTTGGAACTGGAACCAGCAATCTCCTCGGCTTTCATATCTGCAGGGCAAAAGAAACAAATGATTAAGCCCTTCCCAGTTTCCATGACAGTGGAATATTCAATTTTGACGGGTCCTAAAATTTCAAGACTTTGCAAAATAAACATCATCTAAAAAACAAGGGCCAAATTAACACCCAGTTTATTTTAATTAAAATCAATTGACTTCAAATTTACTTATTTTTATTTTTATATATTTTTTATCTAGAACTAATTTTAATTAAAAGCTCATATAATGTAGCTGTAATAATCTATTGAAAATATAATTTTTGTAATCTTACTAACTTTTTATGAATTTTTACAGTATAAGGCATTAAAAAAGAAAATCTCATAAAAATTTAACAATATTATGCAAATTTACTTTCAAATAATTATTACATTTATACAACATTGACTTTCAAATGAAATTAATTTTAAATAAAAAAGATGTAAAAATAAAAATAAAAATAAGTGAACTGACTTAGGTTAATACAAAGTTTCTAGAGCCAATAACGTGAATGGCTCATACCAAATTACCATGATTCCACTCCGAAACATTAAATTTCTCTCCACATCAGTTCTTCCACAAAAAGTGATAAATCGACCAAAAAAAAAAAAAAAGCCTAAAGCCCTTTTTTCCCCCTAAACCTTGCCAACTTAGACCTTTTACCCTCTGAACTTTGAATCAGTTCAACTCCCCCCTTAAACTTTGCAAACTGGGATCTTTTGCTCCTGCATCCCACGGTACAAAAACCCATATCCCCTTTTCTCCCAAAACACAGACAAATCATTCATCAGATAATTGATAAAATTGGTAGCAGTACTAGTAAGTTGGCTAATATGCGAGTGATTTGAATGGATCGTGCTTACTTGTACATGAAGATGTCTTTCCTGGGCAAGAGCTTCTTGCTGCAGAGAAAGCATCTTCCAAATCGAAACAAAAGACTTCACAGAAGCTCACAAAAGGAAATTAGAGGTTGATACTAGGAACCTAAAAATCAGCCAATAGTGCTGACAAAGGCGACAAACTATCAACCGGAAAACAATCTATAATTGTGCAACTGAGGATGATAAAAACCTAAAAAACAAGAAGAAAACGTGCAAAGACAATTTGTACAATGAATAAAAAAAAAATAACAGATGGCACAATTATAGGGTATGGGACAGGGAAGGGACAGAGAGATGGGGGACAGAAGAATTGGGTTCCAACAAGGTGAGAATCAGCTCTACTTCATGTGTTAGGATCAAGTCAAGTATATTTATTATTTCCATCAACTTCTTTCTCATTACAGGGTGCAGCAAGGAAAATCCTCCCAGGTCAAGTCGTAGTACTTGCACTAAGGGATGACCAAGAACACGTGAGAATCAGTTCTACTTCGTATCTTAGGATCAAGCTCTGGGCGTAAGACCCGTCTTTAGAGCTTGAATCGTAGCGACAGTGGTCTTGAAGGACTTGGCCAGGACATTCTCGTCAATGCCGGTGATGAACAACGTTGGCGGTAGCGGCACAAACCCTGGATTCGCGCTTCCGAAAGCCGAAATGACGACGGCCATTTTCTGAGAATCAGGGTTGTATTGGAAGTGGACGAGCCCTTTGGGGAACACGAAGAGGTCTCCGGCCTGCAGGCCCTGGGTATAGAGCTTGTTTGCAGTGTCCACGAACCCAACCTGGAGGCTGCCCTGGACGAGGAAGAGGAGCTCGGCGGCGCGTGGGTGGGTGTGCGGCGGGTTGACTTCGCCAGGCGGGAAGCGGAGGACAGCTGAAGAGACGCTCTGGCCTTCAAGGGCCAGGAACTCAACTTTGCTTACCTTGGTCTCCGTGAAGTTGGTGGGGGGAGGTGCCGTCGTGAGGAAGCGCAATCCGGTATAGGCGAAGTAGTTGCCACCGACGATGGTGCTACCCGGCGGGAGAAGGAAGTCGGACAGAATGTCAGGATCGCCGGCCAAGGCCAGTTTGGCGATTGCAAGTGAAGTTAGGAAAAGGAAAACAAAATGTTTGGTGGATGCTAAGGAAGCCGCCATGGATGTAGGTATAGAAAAGAAATTACGAAAGGAAAAAGTGATTACTATTTTTTATTGTGGGTGGGGATGAGATGGTCTCGAAATCAAAACCGTGAACATATTTGTAGTGGCTTTGTTCTTGAAGAAGCCGCTGGCCTCATTGTATTAGCTGTAGTTTTATTGTTTTTTTATAGATGAAATTATTGTAGCAGTTGTTTTGATTTGGGGAAAATGCCAGCATATATATTGGTAATACAAGAACAGCAAGAACAATGTAGAGATAAATTATACGTACCTAAAGAAATGTTTTGTGCAACTTAATTTTGCGTGGACAGAAATAGGCATGGTATAAGGGAACGAATGGTACTTTTCGACTTTGCGGTGTGAATATTTGATATTTCCAATGTTTTCCTTTAAACTATTTTTTTGTTTTTCACTTTTAAAGGCTATTTCATCTTTTTACGTTTTTGTTCACGTTTTTTCTATGATGGAAGTACAAGCCTGGAATAAATTTATACCACAAGGGTATAAAAGAGTAAAATTATTATTAGGATATTTTATCTAGGATTCGTTTTTTTTTCTTTTTGGCTCCTCTTGATATCTAGTTTACCGCACGCATCAGGTATAAAAAATCAAAGTACTACAAATTTAAGGGTTAAAGGTTAAGGAAAAGGTAAAAAAGACGCTCAAACCCAAATTAAGGGGAGGAAGAGCCGCATCCCCTGCTTTTTGCCCCCGAACTTTTACAAACACAAAAAATAATATAAAAAGTGAAACCCTAAAATCATTTTACACACCCAATCGAAAATTTTATTCCCTCAACGTAACATGACCAATTCGCAAAACGTGTTACAATTTCAGTAAGTATAGCTGGGTATATTTAACAAAGACCACAATCGTTGTACGTAGCTAAATTTGGCTTGTTAATAATTAGCTAGTAACTTACACTAAAAATAAGAATTGCCTAATTTTACAGATTTTGCAGGACATACATTTGCTATAATTCAGATGAACAAGCACGGGTCAAGAATTCTTTTACCCTAATCCCAACATAAACATGTCTATGATCAAACCAACATTTCTCATCACCATTCTTCTCGCCATTTTTGTGACTTTAGGTGGAGTCGCCCATGGTGCCGCCGACCACACTCCAGAAGAATACCTCAAACCTCACAACGCAGCGCGAGCGGAAGTGGGTGTTGGCCCCATGGTGTGGAATACCACCCTTGCTGCCTACGCTGAGGCCTACGCCAGAAATTTGAGTGCCAATTGTGACAATTTTGTTCACTCGAATTCTGAAGAGTATGGTGAGAATTTAGCACAAACCCCTTTCGAGCCAACCCCGGAGCAAGCTGTGAGCTTTTGGGTTGATGAGAAAAGGTTTTATAATTATGATCAAAACAAGTGCATTGGTGCTGAGTGCCATTACTACCTCCAGGTTGTTTGGCGTGACTCCCTCCAAGTTGGGTGCGCTAAGGCTAAATGTAGCAATGGTTGGTGGGTTGTGGGTTGCAACTATTACCCTCCTGGAAACTACGAAGAAGAACGCCCCTTTTAAACATGATTATATAGTCTTTAGCAACTTTAAACAATATATACATGCGCATCTGTATAGCGTTTAGCTAGTCGGTTTTGTTATATGGCTGTCGTAAGGGAACTAGATAAGTGTGTATTAATTATGTTTTTAGTTTTCTAATTCATGCTCTTCAATTTTATATTCATAAAAGAGTTACATTACCTTCGTGCCCAACTAACCGTATTAGAATCATATTATTGTTGGAAATGATCTACAAAATTTCTCCAGATTGTTTTTGTTCAATTCCAAGTGCCTCAATTAAGGAATTACGTGTGGATTTATATCGTGTTAAACCCCTTCTATTCATTATTAATTGGTTGTAAATTGAATATTTTAACATGATATCCGTGTTCAAGTCTTGCTTCCCTTGTTTGTTTCAGTTATGTCATTTGTTACTTGGTTCGAGTCAACAACGAACAAGGAAGGGAAAAACGAATGAAAGGAACACAAAAAATTAAGGGAAACTTATAACAACCTCCCTGCAACTTAGCCTAACATACATTTTACTCTCTTATTTTTTAAAATTTACACTTTGTCATCTATTTGTTTTATATTGTTTGATAGTAACTTTTGAAACCTCAATTTAAACTGTATGCTAATCATCTTCTAATAATTTCAATTTTTACTACCATTTTATAGATAATAGAAATTTTAAATTATCAAGTTTTCTTCTTTATAAATACATTTCTTCTCTATAAATGAAAATTAATATTTTTTAAAATCTTAGTTAACTATGGCAAAATATCAAAATTTTAAAATTACTAAAATATAGTAACCGGACTGTATATATTTGAGTTTCAGAAGTTGTTATTGGATAAAATAAAAAAAAGTAAAGGCTAAAGTATAAGCTTTTAAAAATAAAAGTGACAAAGTTTAGGTTATGCCAAATTATAGAGATTTTTATAATTTTCCCAAAAATTAATGGTTCCAACCGGAGGGAAGAGAACAATAAATTAATGACGAAGAAAAATAGCGTATTTACAACTGCAATTGAATTCCATAAATAATAAGGGTATTTTTGACGTAAAAATTAGATTGAAATCTTCTAGTTTTTCGTTTAAAAATATTTTTAGGAATTCATTCAACCTTACGTTTTCCTAGAAAATGGTGAATTCCTTTTATCTTTACTTCTCAAACATCTTCCCATGAATTAGTCCCCACATTTGCCTACTATTTTAAATTCTTTGATTTCACTTCGCTGACGAGGTACTTTATACCGTTTATTAAACAGTATCCTAAAGACCTTTTTTTATTTTTGAAAATTACCAAACAATACCCTAAGGTTTGGCTAAATGTATAGTTGTGTCTCCCATTTTTCAGAAACCTACACTTACCCCCTGCAAAATTAACACCGTCAATCACCGTTATGAAATAAAAGCAAAAATGACTAAGTTTACCCTCCAATCTTTCCATTTTTAGAAATCCACCCCCCCAACTTATACATCTAAACCCCAAGATACTTTGTCCCCACTTATGCCGGCCATCTCGCCTGACCGGTTGGGAAACCAAATCGAAGGAGGCGACGGTTAGGAAGCCGAATCGAAGGAGGCGATGGCGGCGAGGAAACGAATCGCCTCGGTCCTCAATCCAAGATGACGATGAATGCGACAGCGGCGAGGAAACCGCTCGCCGGTCTTCCAATCGCACTAATTCCTTCAACAACTTCGCCGCGACATTCGGCGCAGAAGGTTCTTCACCCTGACGATGGCCTATCCGGGTACTCGGAGGCAGGCGGAGGCGATTCGATTCCAGCGAGACAAACCAAGAGAACCGAGAGAACGGAGTCGATTGGATTCAATTTCAGCGAGACGAACAGAGAGAACGGAGGTGATTTCTAGGCGTGATTCATCTGAAATGCCGGGGTGAGGAGGAGAGGAGAGGAGGGAAAGGAACCGAGGGAGGCGGAGAGGAGAGGAGAGGAAAAGAGAGAAAGGAGGCGGAGAGGAGCGAGACGAACTGAGGGAGGTAGAGAAGAGAGGAGGGAGAAGAGGGAGACGGAGGCGGAGAGGAGAGGAGAGGAGAGGAGGGAGGAAGGAGGTGGCCATGCTCCGGTGGCGGCGTTAGGAAGCGAATGGGTTTAGGTTTTTTTTTTTAGAGATGAGGTAAATCGTTAGATGTAAAAGCTGGGGTCCAAAGCTTTTATGGAATAAGGTCAAAAGGGATAAGTCAGCTATTTTCCCTTTTTTATGGTAAAGGTTTGTATTTGAAAAATTGGGAACATGGTTTGAGCAGACCTCATGCATTTTTGGTCATTTTCCCTTTTTCTTTTTGCGTTTTCCAAGTAAATAGTTAAATCCCTCATCCACTCTCTAAATATTTTATCTCTACCATTTTGTTTCCCAAACTTTTGCATCCGATAAACGATCCCAGTTTAGAGCACATTTTGGCTCTTGTTTTGTATTATCTGGTTCCATTTCGTTGATAGCAGATGAAGATGAGGCTTAATAAAAAAAATATGTTATAAGGGCTTTTTAAATTTTAAAGTATTTATCAATCTTAATTTTCAATTCTGGGTATAATAAAATCTAATTAACTGAGAATTAGGATTTGTACGTACATTAAAATTTAAACTCTTATATAATTTTAAAATTTGAAAGCATTTAAGAATCTTAATTCCTAAGCCATAGTGCAAAATATCATTAATTAGAAATTAAAATTTCTACAAATCTTAAAATTTAAAAAACTTTAATATAGTTTTTCAAATTTCATGGAATTTGTAGGTTTTAATTCCCAATTTAATGGTATCAAATTTTCTTAATTAGGAATTAAGATTCATAAATACCCTAATGAAAAAAATATTATATAAGATTCTTAAATGAATTTTTTTTATTTCAAGACAATTGTCTTTACACTTCTTCATTTTCATTACTCTATTACTGGCCAAGGCCTTCAATGATCTACTAGGTAACTGACAAAGATGCCAACAAAGATACACTCCAAATTAAGACTAACATATGTCTAACAAAATCCACAATGAAGCATGGCGCAGGCATCCTTCTAGTAGAGGTAAAAAAATGAATGAACAATTTGACTTGATTTTAAAGATTATCGGTAGCTCATTTAAATTAACTGATCCAAGCCAAATTTCAATGGACAATTTAAACAGGAGCCCCATGCTTTTTAGTCCGACTATTTGTAAGAATTGCTTAACATAGGCATATGTGAACTTTACCTCTCTTTCCCATTGTCTTTATACCATGTTGTTAGCTATTATAGAGAATAAAGTTATCCAAATTATTATTATTGTTTATTATGTTATTATCTATTTATATATTACCAAACCCAAAATAGGGATTATAATATACCAATAATTCATTTATGTATTTAATGCATTTACTATTTCTATAAATTTTCTATCCTAATATTTGTACCCAAATTCTAGAAAAAAAAATGTGCAAAATATTTTACTATATTATATCTATAAAAAGTTTAAACCATTTCAATACAACAGAAAAAATATTTTGACACCTGTGAAGGAAAATGCCAAACAGATGTAAAAATTTCTTTTAACGATGTTTCAACATTTTTAAATTACAAGTAAATAATTATATTGAGATTACATATATAACTTGTTATAGATATCCAACAAAATGCTTTCCTTTTCATATCAAATAGCAACAAACTCTTCCACAAAAGCCCTCAATTAGGAGCAACAATTTCACTCAAAAACAACAAACAATTATCCCACAAGATATTTTCAATCACTTTGGTTGGAATTATTTCCTGCTTCGTCTGCTCCACTAATTAAACTGATTTTTTCCACTAATTAGATTTGAGACCTACTGGAAGGCATATTCTTTAATTATTACTGTTGACAAGTCGGCATGATTTCCGCACCTCCCCTTTGGGGTCCCATTTTAATCATGGCTTGGCCGAACCTAGCCATAAAATCTAGCCTGTTGGCTATGTTTACAACCATGCCCTTGGTGGCACCATCAAGAGCAAGTTGTTGGTCGATCTGAAGGACACCGTTGCCGGATAATATTTGCTAGTAAAAAGACTTATCAATAGTCGACGAACTGGGAGGGTTCTGGTCCAAGTTCACGGTGTTATCGGTAGTTGAGTTAATGGGACAAATGACTCTAAGTTTAGCAAGTAATGTCTTGTTCATTGTGAGGTCTGGGTTACTAGTGTTCTAGAAGTCGTAAAGACGGTCTTCGAAGAGGGAGCAGTAAGCGACTCCAACGGTGTGACCACCACCCGTACATGTTTATATTAAAACCAACATCTAAAATTATTTGAAATAGTAAATAAAATCTTATTGGAATTACCAAGGAGATAAACCATGTCGGTAGGATTGAAGCCTTTATGGGAAAATGTAGAGATGGAGTCGACAACTAAAATGGAGGGACTAAGGAGATCCACGTTATTTGCAAGAGATATGAAGCCATGCCTGCGCCCCATTTGGACAGCATATTGCCCTCCTCCACTCTTAATAGACAAATACAGTAGTGTAGCTTTATCAAAATGTCTTGAATAGTTGATCATAGGTTAATATATAGTTTTAAATTTAGTTCGTTTCATGTATCGTAGAAAGCCCTAAGATTGTGACTCTTTGTTCACAGTCATTTTAAAAAAGGTTGCAATGCTTCCTTCATTGTTTTGGTCCCAAATAAAGCAAATCCTTTAATGGTGAAAGACTTTCGACCAATACGTTTAATTCGCTACATGTACAAGATTGTTGCAAAAGTACATGCTGGCAGAAAGGTTGAAATTAGTAATCTCATTAGTCATTGGAGAAAATCAAGCGGCATTTATAAAAGGAAGACAAATACTTGATGGGGTATTAATAGCAAATGAAGCTGTGGATTTTCTAAAGAAAACCAGGCGTGCCTCAATGTTACTGAAGGTTGATTTTAAGAAGGCTTTTGATAGTATAAACTGGGAATTCTTGGATTCAATTATGGCTCAGATGGGATTTGGACATAAATGGTGAAAATGGATTAGTTCTTGCTTGAGCTCAAATCTGTCTCAGTAATAATTAATGGCAGCCCAACTAAGGAATTTAAAATAGAAAATGTTTTAGACAAGATGATCATCTCTAGCTACAAAGGCTTTAAACATTTGAATAAGGAGTACAGTTGAAAAGGGACTGTTCAAAGGAGTGACGATTGGCAAAAACAATGTGTTAATAATGCATCTTCAATACACTGATAACACATTGTTCTTTGGTGAATGGAGCTATGATAATCTACAAAACTTAATGAGAATTCTAAATCACTTTCCATGGATTTCAAGGCTGAAAATAAATTTATTAAAATCAAGCCTGTAGAGGGTTGGAGTATACTTAAATACAGTAAAGGCAGTAGTTGATAGGTTTCAATGTAAAGTTGATGAGTTTTTCTTCAAATATCTTGGGCCCCCAGTTGGCAGAAGCATGAGGCGAAAAGTACTGTGGCCATATCAACAAAAGCTTGGTGATTGGAAAGCACAATTTTTTTCTGCATAAGGCCATATTACTTTGGTAAAATCAGTGCTAAATAGCCTGCTCTTATTCTTCATCTCAGTTTATTGTGCCCTGAAGACTGTTCTCCAATGTTTAGAATCTCTTCAAACTTTTTTATTTTTGGGGTGCTTTGGGGAAAATAGGAAAATAGCTTGAGTCCCTTAGAACAAAGTGATATCAAGTAAAAAAGATGAAGGGTTGAGTGTGGGTAAACTTAAAACAATGAATTTGGTGTTATTAGGCAAGTGGCAGTGGAGATTTAGGTCAGAGTCAAGTGCTTTTTGGAAAAGAGTGATTGAGTCCACTTTATGAGGTGGATGGGGGGTTGAGCAAGGGAGAATGTGAGAGTAGAAAAGGTAAAATTTGGAGAGATATCATTGCAGTAGGGTCTAAGATTGAAAAAAAAAAGGTAGATTTCAAAAAATCTTTTGGGTGGATTAGAGTGATTTATGCGTGGCAATGGAATTGGTGTTGGAAAAGAGCTTTAAGAGGCAGAGAAATCACAGAATTCAATTAACTTGAAGCATTACTACTTCTTATGTAGATTATTTCAAATGGCAGAGACTCACCCACATGGTTTCTTGCTTGCAATGAAGGATTCTCGGTCAAAGAACAAAGACACCATCAAGACAAAACTCCAGGGATATCTCAAGTGGCTGGACATATGTTTATTAGTAGGAAAATACCATGGAATTCATTTGCACCCTCCAAAGTCAACATATTCATTTGGAGGGCTTTCCAAGACAGATTAGCAACCAAGAAAAATCTTAAATCAAGAGGAGTTCATGTCTCGGATGACATCTGTCCAATTTGCAACAACGCCTCAAGAGATGTAGATCACATTGTTGTTAGTTATCCCTCAATTTAGCAAGTGTGGCATAGAGTTTATTCTTGGTGGAATTGACCTGGTCTCCATGGTTCATCCTTGTCTGAATTGTTGGAGGAACAAAGTAGCACAATTCCAAGGAGGTCATACATTTTCATTTGCGAGGCTACAAAAATGGCAACTGGTTGGGTGATTAGGAAACAAAGGAACAAGGTAGTCTTTCAAGCCAAACAATTCTTGTTGACGAACATTGTTGAAGATTCGAAAGCTCTTTCTTTTTTATGGGTGGTCAATAAAGGTGAAAATATAAAATACTTGTGGTATGAATGGTTCTATAACCCATTGGCTACAATCTTAAATTGATACTAACAAAGTGATCATTGTTTGAGCTTGGCAACTCATGTGTAGATCAAATTTGAGCTCTATTTAGGAGAATGGTTAGCTCATAAAGGTTGCTTTAAAGAATTTTGGTCAAGGAACGTTTTATTGTTTTCTATTTAACTAGTGAATGAATTCACAGCTATAGTGTGTGCGGCTATTTTGTTCGGGTTGTTGAAGGTGGCACATACTTTATACCTTATTTCAACTAGTAGCTAAAATAGGTTTATATTTCACCTCATTTTAATAAAAATTTTCATTACTATAAAAAAAAGTAGTTTACAGCTTATATGTATACAATGTTGATCCACATATATTAAAAACCTATTCAAGATAGTGATGGTAGTAGATGGTAGTAGGAAGATTAATGAAAATGAATACTAAAAAGACAGCCTCTCTAGCAACCATGACAATAATATCAACACAGGAGACAACGTTGGGACAAATCCTCTCCACCACGACCTTGGCGACGTGGATAACTTCATACCCTCTCACGCTTAGATTCGGAGGCGCAGTTTTCTCACTTAAGCCTCCATCCAAAAGTATTGAACCATCATACCCCTTCAAACATATATAATGTTCCAACCCAAAAAAAAAAAAACAATCATTACTTGTTAAAAAAAATTGAAGTAAAACCATTAGCGTCTTAATCTGAAAATGGCTATCTATTCTTTTTTATCTTGACAAAGCAGTCGTGGAAGTGCATGTGGATTAGAGTCGGTGCCAGGGTTTGGTCTTTGAAGATTCTGCTTACCACCACAGCGGCGACGGCAACCTCAATGTTCATAAAGCTACATTTTTCCCTTGTAGAACCCAACCTGAAGATTCGCCATGCTCATTTGGCCCGTCATGCTTAGTGGCAACATCAGCGCAAATGCTAATTAAGAAGAAGACACCATCATATATATATCGGACTCCTAAGAAATATACTAATCCATTAATTAGTTAGCTCTCAAGTGTTCTTAACTGTTGGATTGCTAGCAAATTACTATAACTAATTAGCAGTACATAACAAAATGTAGATTTAGTTTGGTATATATATAGTATCGATTTCCAAAGTCTCTAACCTGGCCCTGTTATTTAGAGCAAGATGCATGATTTTGGGCACAACTTGTTGAACGAGCTTCTTTTTTCTTTTGTTAAAACCAAAAAAGTTTGTTATGCTGAGTCTTGTTTGATGGGATGTGTGAGCATGTCTTCCTTCCCCCAAGCAATTGTTTAGTAAATGGCCATGCCGACAATCTTGTAGGCCTCAGCCTGGTTCGAAGTAAAAGTCAACAAGGACAAAAAAATATGAAAGCCCAATATGAATAATTTTATTTCACTTGTTTTTTTTTATTGTTCAATGGCTCAACAGGTATCGAAGACTTTGAAATGTTAATTTTTTCCATTGTTTTTGTATGCACAAACTTTGCGAGTAAATAAAATTATACTTAAAATTAAATATATTAAAATTTTAAATATTTTGAAAACTTTATGCAAAGATTTTGGGATCAACTCTCTTGTATACTTCACGTGCATAATCTTTTGATTACTGCTTCAAGGTCTTATGAAGACAAGAGCAACTTCTTGATCACAAACTTCGGACTTGGATTTAATGGAGACACAAATGACTTCTTCTCAGCTAAGAACTCTACACTTGGATTTGGTGGAAATGTAAACGGCTTCCTTGCGATCATGAACTCTTGCCTTGGATTTGGTGCATACACGAACTGGTGTTCTCACAACTTTTCTTTCAACTTGAGCCTTCAACATACTTCACCATTTTATTTGGACTTTTGGTGCTTTTTGTTGTTTTCCTTGGACTTAAAGCTTCTTACGCTTTTTACCATATTCTCATTGGTTTTTTCTTAAGTTGGACTTGACACAACATAGAAACACATTCTTCACATATCTTGTTGCTTTCACCAGATCTAATCTTGGACTTAATGCAGCACTACTACATATTCTTTACGTTCCTCACTATGTTCTTCAAATCTAACCTTGAAACTAAGACTTGATTTGATTCAGTTTTGACTTATCTTCACATTGGGCATCTGTACTTGATCGGTTTAAAGAACTTCTCCAATTTGATTTGACTTGATCAGAGATTTCTGCTTTTTAGGCATTCATACTTGATTAACTTGAAGTATGTCTTGGTGGGGAAAAGTTTCTTCAACTCTTTGCCCCAACTTCTTTTCTTTCTCTTCCTCCAATTTTTCTCCAATTTATGTTTGGATTTGAACCTTCGGCATATAAGGTATTTGTAGGTTTAGAAATGAAGTTGTTTTCGTGTAAAAGAAACACATTTGATAATTATCTCTTATTTTTATCTCAATGGATAATTAATTGATAATTATCTCTCATTAAATATCTAATTATCTAATTTAAAAGTATAAGTAATAGAAGCTTCCAGATAATTTAAGAATGCTTTTTTAGCCGTGCTCTTAACTAGTTAGGGTTTTAAGAATTTCAAACCCATTTAGCCAAATGGATTTTGGTAAATTTAGTCCAAGTCGCATAATACGTCTTCATTTGGGGTTTTCGATTTTGTATGCTTGGACTCCAAAAATTAGACTACTTAGACCTTTAGTCTAGCACCAATTTTGAAATAAACTAGAATTTAAATTCAATTTAGTTTATTTTTGACTCAATAAAATTTTGATATATGCAATCTTCATTTAGAGACTCTACTGCCGAAGAATAAGAACTAGTTGAGAACATTTATCAACCACTTGAAACATGTGGGATCCTCTTTGCATGTTGCATCCAAATAGACTTTATAATTTCTTCACATATAGCATACCTAAACCAAAATGCTTCAAATCATTTAAGACAATGATAAAAAATAAAATATCTAGTAATGTATCGAACAATAGTGGCACATGATTGGAATGCTGAATAGCCCAATTTAACAGCTAAAGAAAATGGAACAATTCAAATCAATTTTCATTACAAAAACCTTTATCTAAAATCTTATAAACTAATTCTTTTCTTTATCTAATGTTTGACCATATGAAAATTGTGAAACCACACGGAATTTATATCAAGCTAAGCTCTTGAACAAAGACAGTAGAAGATCCACCCTAAGGAGAATGTGGGCATTCCGCCCTATCTTCTCAAATGAATATATAAATTGATCAAAATCCTCTACTAATAACAAGACCCAAATACTGTTAAATGACAATGACCATATTATTCTAAGTCAATTGCCTAAGATGGATAATTGGATTACCATATACATAACCTGGGGTCCAAGATCGGCTGTCAGGCTCTACTACTTTCAACAAATCATATTGGCATTTTTATACAATGCAGTGCACTAAATTTCAGTAGACCAACTCACCCAAAGCCTCCTTTACGACCAAAAGCATCAACAAATTCAATAAAGTCAAAATCTAAACCATCTAACTTATTTAAATTGACTTAAGCCAACTTAATCTGAATTGACTTATTTTTACTTTTATATCTTTTTTGCATAGAATCAATTTCATTTCAAAGCCAATATTATATATATGTAATAATTCATTTGAAATAAAATTTTTATCATGTTATTAAATTTCTATGAATTTTTCTTTTTTAATGTTGAGAAAGAAAAAAAATTAACAATATCATAAAAATTTTACAATTAATGGATTATTTCACCTAAATAATATTAACTTTTACATGAAATTGATTATAGGTAAAAAAAAGATGTAAACATAAAAATAAGTTATTTTAGATTAAATTGACTAAAGTTAAAAAGAATTTGCACTAAATTTTCCTTGTTACCAGATGAAAATTGGGCCTCCATACATACATGTTTGGGCTTTAGCAAACCCACTGCAGACCTAGAAGCCTCTCCGACTCCAATAAGATGAGATTTACAGAAAAATCTTGAAAACATAATTGGGTCGCCTGAAGAGCCCGAAGACCTGTTAGGGAAGGAACCAAGCCCGACCTCATTAGCTTCAGTGGACCTTGAACTTGGCTCAGAAGAAGAATATGCAATTGGCCCCATTTCAAAAGCTTCCGAAATGCCCACCAAATTAACATATGGGTCAAGCCCTTTTTGACTATTATCAGAATGCTCGCTCTGAATCTCCTCAAGATCAGAATGATTTTCATTTTATTTACAATCTTTATTCACTTTCTCTAATTAATTCATGCATGTAATCCTATGCATTTGGATTTTAATTTATTAGTGTGTGTGTGTGTGTTCTTCAATCGAAAGACAAAATGCTACTTTCATGTTGTTGATTAACAATTATTAACAGCAAGGTAAAATATGTGATTTCAAAATGCCAATAAATTTGGCATTTTATCCAAGTTAAAATTCTTAAAATGTGAAAGAGTTCATCTAAGTTAAATTTATTGGCATTTTTTCCCCCCAAAACATCATGAAATGTTCGTAAGAACTTGCACGGTAGTAATGGAGGCTGGGAGAAGGTTTGAAATCTCGTATATATTTTATCTACCGGAAATGGTATGAGAATGGTGTGTCTCATTTCGTCTTTCATATCGGACTATACTAATTGGTAGTAGACATTTTTCTTGTCTCACAGTGTACCCCACTGTTTTAGAACCAATAAACATTTTTTAAAAAAAAATGTTTTTTATTTTTTGATATTTTTAAGTAAGATATATAATAATAATGTTTTAATTTATTACTTGTATAACAAAAAATTGATATTTGAAACATTTTGTATTTATATTTCTTCTATACCTTAAAATATTGTTTTTATTTTATAAAATATATTATTTATGTGTAGAAAAACTCTTAATATATATATAATTGGAACATTTGAGACATGACAATATGATATCAGTACTATACTGTATCATTGAAAAATGATACTTCATCTGATACGAGATTTAAAACTTTGCTTAGGTTTCCCGATTCAACGAGTTCAAGGACTTATGTGTGCTGAGCTAACATTGAAAGGGCTATCTATTCATTATGATGAGTTTAAAGGCTGATTATAGATTTTGATCTAATTCTGAAGCATGTGCAACTTTATGGCTTGATCATACCATTTATTTTAGAGTAACTTTTCTGTAGACCGAGCTTATATTATGCGCCATCATTAAAAAATATAATAATTGTCATTTTAATCCCGTTTCTCAAAAAAGTAAGCAATCATACCCTCGTGAAACATAATAGACTTTTCTTGTTCCGCGAATTCAGGGCAAACTATTTGGTTATGTAGCATGGCTGATATTCTAATTTTGGGGGAAGTTAGGTGATGGATCAAATGCTAGCGATCCCCTTTTAATTTTTTTTTAAAATTTTTTTTTCTTGTTCTTCTCTTATCCTTCTATTTCTTTCTTTATCTATTTTCATTTTTTTCTTCATTTTTTTAGTTTTGTTGTATATTTACCTTTTCCATTTTTATTTTCTTTATTTTTATTTTCTCATCTTTTTCCAGTTTCCCCTTTTTCTTTTTCTTAGTTTAGTATTATTTCAAGTTTTGTCTATTGTTTTATTTCATGTTTTATTCCTTATTTTCTTAAAATAATTTTTTCACTTTTTTTTACTTAGATTTACGATTTTATTCTTATTTCTTCTTATTCTTTTATGTCATGTGTCTACCTTTTTTCATTTTCTTATTCTCTACTCATGCTTGCCCTTTTGGAATTATATGTTTGTTCTTTTATAAGGCATTGTTTATTCTTTGAGAAGCCATTGGTTGTTCTTTTTTGTCTTCGTGTTTGTTCTTTTAGAAGACATTGTTTGTTTTTTGTTACTTCAGTGTTTGTTCTTTTGATGAGGTACTATTTGTCTTTTTTTATGATATGTTTGTTTTCTGTTCTTTCAAAAGCCTTGTTTGCTCTTTTAGAATGGCATGTTTGTTCTTTTACATTTTCAGGCATTGCATAAATTACTTGTTCTTTTGTGTTTTGGTATTTATACTTACCGGCCTGTTTGTTGTTTTAGAATATAATGTTTGTTTTTTATTGTCTACTTGTTTGTTTTTTTAGAATGTATTGTTTGTTCTTTTTTTAACATATTTATTTTTTGTTACTTAAGTGTTTGTTCTTATAGAAGGCACTGTTTGTTCTTATACATGACCTTGTTTTTGTAAACTTTTTGTTCTTTTGTCTTCTGGTGTTTATTCTTTCAAAAGAGTATATTTGTTCTTTTAGAAGGACATGTCTGTTTTTTTAGAAGGTATTGTTTGTTCTTTCTTTTGCATGTTTATTTTTTTTTACTTAAGTATTTGTTCTTATAGAAGGCACTGTTTGTTCTTATACATAACCTTGTTTTTGTAAATTTTTTGTTCTTTTGTCTTCTGGTGTTTGTTCTTTAAGAAAGGTATGTTTATTCTTGATGCCCATCAGCATCATCTCCACTGTGTGTCGTGGTGAATGCGGCAGGGACTTCAGGAAGTGCAGGCAAGTCCCAAAAGAAGGTGCTCTACGTGGATCACCTGTGATGGCCGGCAGCATCTTCGTGTGGCAAGCATGGTGAGGCCGAGAAGGACTTCCGATATGGGAGAGAGCCCGGAACGGGGATTCCTCAGGAAGACCTGGCTGAAACACTAAAAAAACAGGGGTTAGAAGGTCCCCGGAGTCTTTTTCAGGGGAGGAGCCTCCGACGCCCAAGTCAGTGCTTTGAGAGGTGGAGAGGGAGTAGTAAGCACAAGAGACTCTTGTCTGCCGTGTTTTCTTGGGGGCTAAAATGAGAGGGTTCAGAGCGAAGAGAGAAGAGAGATCCAGCCCTCCCCCGATATATATAAGAGGGGGTGAGCCCTTCGGATTGTGACACGTGTATGGACAGATGTCATTCGTACTTCTGGGCGTGGGGGCCCCTAGTTGCCTGCAGGCTCCTCAGGCCACGAGCTGTGACAAGCATAGCCTTACATGACAAGACGTGGGCAGTGGCGGCGTGTTAGAGTGCTCATGAGGGCGGCGTGCAGGGTGTGCGGGCGGAATGTCAGAGACTCCTTGATGGCTCCTGCCATACCTCTGAGGTCCCCTTGGTTGATGTCTCCCTTCGGAGTGAAGGGCCTTTTCCCGAAGTCAGACTGGTACTTCGGCGTATTAACTGGCTCCGAAGTTAGTCCTTCGGGGGACTTTTGTTGTAAAATCAAGAGTTTATCAATTTATAACCCTTAATTACCCACAAGCGCACGGAATTGTAATGTCTCAAAGGTGAATGGGGGTATCATCCCAAGGGAATTTTGGTGACTTTTCCTTGATTCAAAATTAAAGCTACCCAAGTTACTTAATGAAAAAAAAAAAGAAATAAATCTAGAGATGGTGATTAGTCCTAATGAGGGTACTTGACGGCGTTAAACTAAATGAATTAACTAGGTGCTAAAAGAAACTTGTTTAGTGAACTTAAAAATGATGCAATTATCTCCCTAGGACTCCATTCCTACCCCTTGCTACCCAAGCAACTTTGCCCTCAAGACTGATTTTTCCTTGTGTGGAAATGAGGATTTAATTTCAAGGACCCCTTTCTCAAGATAAGTCCTTGCTCACCCTTAATTAACTTGGGCCTTACTCAAGCTCCAGTTTTAACTTAGAGTGGATAAGGATTAAACCTCTTGTTGATTCCTAATGACCACCTAGATTATCTCTAATTTAGGTTGCCACTATGTCCCCTCCACTCTCTTCACTCACCTAATAGTCCTTCCTCAAGGATTAAGTGAACTAACACTTGATGTATATGGTGGCCTACCATACGTCAACTCTAAGCACAAGAAAGAGGCAACACAAGAAGAAACCCATCCATAATCACAACATAAATTTATTGAATAGCAAGATAGGAAATATCATCCTAGAGAGATAAAATAAACTACTCACAATCCATTGCAAATGTCATCATCAAACCCATAACAACAATATCCACGAAAATCCAACAAATAAAAGAGGGAAGAGAATAAACCCAAGAAACCCCCTAGATGATTTAGCTCCCAAAGATGATCAACCCTTCTTCAAGCTCCCAAAATGCCTCATTGATGATCAATAGTCTTTAAGAGGGGTTGAGATCAAAGTCAGCCAAAAGAGCCCCCCTGGGCTTTTTCCTCTCTTCTATTTATCCTCCATCTTCATTTCAACCCTAAAAGGATAAGAATCCCTTCTTCAAGGCCAGCTCATCAGGTGGGAAGAGTGGGGAACCATCAAAAATGCGAACTTTCAGCAAAACAGAGTATCGTTGGCAACGCATCGCCAATGTGGGTCGAATTCTGGCGACACGTCGCCAGATGGGAAAATTGTGCTCAGAACACTGATAACGTTGGCGACGCATCGCCAACCTTCGTGAATTCTGGCGACGCATCGCCAGTCTTCATTTTTCACTTCTCCTGCTTCTCTTGTCCAAACGCCGTCCCGCTCGAGCTTGCTTCTAATGCCCTGTCCGCAACACTTGTCCCAACCTGTAATAAGCCAAAGAAAACAAGAAAAACTAAGACAAAGAGGGAAGAGTTATAAGAAATTGTCGGTCAAAGTTGTCAAAAAGTCAACACTTTGACTGTGGATTTATGCACTTAACAAATTCCCCCAAACTTAAACCTAAGCTAGTCCCTAGCGACCTAACCTACAAAACACACAAACACCAAAGAAACTACAATGTTAACCAAATGTTGCATCTAAACTTCAATGATTGGCTAGTTTGACTTCAAAAGAAGAAATGGTGATTAAGGAAAAAGAAATTTTGCTACCTAGGGTGAAGCCCTTAGGGGTATGACCCCCCTAGATGATTTAAATTTTCATTAGAGGAGTTATGCCATCTAACTTGAGGCTTGCACTAGGTTCTTTTCCAAAAGCTTGCAAAAAGATCCAACACCCTCTACCTTATTCCCCTACGGTAGGTTGCACCGAACTCAAAGCTCATATGGTTTTCTTTCAAAAGATAGCAACGGGTTAAGGGCTCAGAAAAGCAGAGGAACCAGATGATAGCTTTTGGGATAGAGTTAGCGAAGCAGTCAAAATAAAACCAAGTGCTTAAAAGAAACAATCAAGTTCAACAAGCATTGATCCACCATTCACCAACCCTTTACACCTATTAACTAACTACTGTTTCCTCCTCATGTATTTAGCAGTTTAGCAAGTGCATAAACGGGAGCTCCGCCTAAGCCCAAGCTACTAACTTAATACAATCCAAGGTGATTTTATTTTATTTACAATCATACTCTTATTTCAAGCATCTTTTCGAGCTGTGATTAACTCTTGTCTTAGGAGAAGACCCCAACCTACTTCGATACTAGGAAACAGTGGAGTAGTATACTTTTTTTCTTTTTTAACCACAAGACAAATTCCCCAAACTTGCCATTATTTTCCACTTTATTCAACTCAATGCAATTTCTTTTAAGCCCAAGATTTGACATTTTCCCACCTCAGGTAAACTCAAGGGTATAACAACAGGAAAATGAATACTCAAAATAAGGGTGATATGAGAGAACGTAGAAGGAATGGCTATTTGGTGGAAAGGTTCCTCCTATTAAACCAAAAGCTTCAAGTTCTTGAACTATTGTGAGTTTGCTAGGTCCTTAGGCAAGTTCTAGATCAAAACTCAGTACAAGGATCTCAAAAGAGGCAAGTTCATAGCACAACTCCCAAACTCATTATATCACATCATCAAGGGTCTACCCAAAAGTATTAAAACTAATTTTTCCAAATTCATCAAAGCTTCAAGAGAGTCAAACTAGTAACCACATCCATCCATATGCAACAATGGTCCCCATTGGGTCCTAAAGACACTAAGAAAAATAAAGGACTACAAAAAAAAACATCGACCTATATGCTTATATATGCAACCTATCAAAATTAAATAACAGAAGAAAAGAAAACAAGAAACAAAATATGCAAGAAACATGCACCCTAAATGAAACAACCATAATTACTTTAAAACCTAGAAAAAGCAACTAAGTCTAAAAACAAAGACACAAACACAAACAAAGAGACCAAGTATGATAGTCAAACAACCACTCCCCCAAACTTAAAGCTAGCATTGTCCTCAATGGAAAGTGGGTATCCAAGAATCATACCTGGACCCGCCCCTACTACTCTTCGCCCATGTCATCTTGGCCGGAAGACCCACCGGCAGGAGGAAAAGAGGAAGGACCTTCAAATGGGTCACGGGGAGGTTCGAAGTGTAGGTAAAAGGGAGGTGGATGGTTTAAGGGGTGCGGCGTGTACCACTGGTATGCCGAGGGCTGGAAGTGTGGTGGAATGGGTGGGAAATGAGGGTTTTCTAGCGGGAGGTCCCGCTGCTGCTGCTGCTGTTGGTGGCCCCAGCGGACTTGCTCAGAAAGAGATTCCTGGTTGCCGGCAATAAGTGAGATGCCCTCGCGAATCTCTATAGCAAAAGAAGCAAAGGAGCCACCAACTATTTGAACCGGGCTACTGACTCTTCATGCTGCTCTTGCATCATCAAGTACATCTTGTTGAGTGCTACGGCCAAAGAGGCCAGAGTCGCAGTAGCCGGGTTAACTAACTGATCAGAAGCCTCCCCCGGAAATCCTCACCTCCTTGAAGGGGCTCCTGAAACTGCTCTTGTTATTGTTCTTCTTCTCCTACTTGCTATTGTTCCTGTGCGGCATCCTCTTCTTCTTCCTCTGACACTACCTCCTGGACTCCCTTCAAAGCACCACTAAGTTTATCCACTGAGATTGGCTTAATGACCAAAGTTATCTTTGAGGGGTCCTCCACGTCAACACCGGCCCTCAGTATTAAGGTAGTGACTAGCTGAGGGAAGGGTAGGTTCCCCCGTTTCGACTTGGTGGCTCGGATGAGATGCTAAAGGATAAAGTGGCCGACATTTATTTGAAAGTCACAAGCTATGCAATATAAGATCTCCAAGCGATCCGAGGTGACTTCCCGAACATGAGTAGTCGGGACGAGGTGAGAGGAGATGAAGTAGTTCCATGCTTTCATCTCTAAAGGGAGTCTGAAGAACTGAAATAGAGCTTCCGGTGAGACTGGTCCCAGCTCAGTGTCCAATTGACCGGGTGACCGCATACTACTTGAGCCTGCTGCTCAAGGGAAGCCGCCTTGAATTTTCCTCCAATTAAGAGGTTGATGTTGAATAGCTCATTGATAACTGTATCCCCATAGTGCATAGCGTGTTTTCGCACAAAGCATGCCTTGGCCCGACGATTCAGGTAGTAGGCTCCCATCAAGTTGGCATAAAATTCCATAATGAGGATCTTGGACACTTCCACTTGAGAATGAGCAACCCATTGCTGCCATCCTCGCCTCTCCACGACTCTTAATATCCCTTCATTTTCTTTCTTCGAGAATTCGAAGCCTCGTTCCGGTGTGAGCTTGCGATTCATGAACCCCTCAAAGTAGTTGTTCGACCGAGAAGACACAAAGCGGAATGTATCATAGGGAGGTTCTTGTGGCTCGTCTTGACGAATCCTCTTTCCCCTCCCCTTCTCTTTCAAAGAGTGAATGGGCACTGACTTGCGGGGCATGTTTCCTACAAAACCACAAGATACAATTCAACTTCCTTTACATGAAAAGTGAAAGAACAAAGGATTAACCTTCACCACCACAATTCACAACTTCAAGTTGACAAACCATAGAAGAAAAGCTCATGCATAAGAGAAACATCCATTATCTTACTTCAAGTCCATCCTAGGTGTTCTAAGATATTGCACCAAGCATTATAAGAACCATGCATATTGGTATTGGACTACTATACAATACACACTTGCTCATTGAACAAATCATCAAGAAAAATCGATGTTAAGGTCACTAGTTGTATGCTCATGAACATGTTAGCAAGGAGAATCCCATCAAGGTCCATACAAACATGTGGCTCTTGGAACACCTAAAAAACAAGCTTCCGGGTGCAAAGTAAATATTCAATCTTGTAGTATGCGACACCTAGATGCATCATGCACAAAGAATTGAGGAAAACTAGAGCCACACGAAGCCACATTGTTGTGCAAAATACCTATGGAGGAAGTCAAATTACATTGTTCCGAAAACGCTCAAACTCAAAAAATCAATCAATCCAGAACAAATTGATAGCAATGCAAGATTGACCCACTCCTTTTTCAAGTAGATCCCAAGTTTAGAATCAATTAAAGAACATGAACATGCATAATCAAGAAATTGCCATGAAAATTCGCAGCCCTTGTTATGAGAGAAATTCAATCCTTGATTTCTAATCCAAATTCGTAATCCAACGCACAAAACACTTTCCATACATACATGTATCCCTATCAAATCGAATTCAAGTATGAAATCCAAGAGAATCGAGCACAATCAAGTAATTTTTGGAACCTTCACAAGCAAGCACC